>JAPTYQ010000003.1:23011576-23022015 GCA_029814465.1 Ostorhinchus cyanosoma
AAAAGTTTTTATTTGAAGAAGAAAACTTTCTACCATACTACAGTTGTGTGTGTGTGTGTGTGTGTGTGTGTGTGTGTAAACAAGAAGATTTTTACTATATTTATATATTCAGTGAGTGTGGATTCATTGGTGGTTTTATGGTTGTGATAGTGTTCTTATATGGAACTTCCCTCTGCTGTTGAGAGTTCGGAATATCATATATAACCCCTTTAACCGAATGCTGCTCCAACTCGGTCATATATACAAAAAAAACTAAAACATGTCTTTCCCCAAATACACTATTTGTATATGTCAGATGTTCTTGTTGTTTAATAGTGCTGGTCTACATCCGTACTCACAGGTTCTCCTGGTGATCCCTTCTCTCCGGGCCTTCCAGGTAAACCCTGCATTTGGAGGAAAGAAAAACAATTACATTTTCTATCAGCTGTAAGTAAATTGTTTGACTTGAAATGTCAAAAGTCAAAAACAATCAATAGAATAGGAAAATTACAGGTGCCAGTGACAGCCAAACAAGAATAATACATGCATGACAAAGAAGGTATTTATCTTTTAAAAATGATCTCACATTGTGTCCTGCAGGGCCCTGGGGACCGGCTACTCCAGGTGGACCCCTTAAACCCTGAAACCCAGAGAAATGGATCAGATAAATGAATTTGTTATGATTAAACAGATTGTTTATAAATCTTTAGCAAATATTTACCGCAGCTCCAGGTTCTCCATTATTTCCAGGAGGTCCCTGTGGAGAGTGATTACATATTTAGAAATGTGTAAATAAAAACAGAGAGGGTGATACTATAAGAATGTCTTGGAGTGGTGGTCCTACCGGCAGTCCCACTTTGCCCTCTCCTTGGGAGCCCCTTTCTCCTTGTACCCCTGGCTCTCCACGTTGCCCTGGTTGGCCCTGGAGACGACAAAAGTTTCACTACAGATCTCTGCTCCTCAGATATTACCAATTCAGCTGCAACGTTTACCTACAAGCCTCAGAAACTATCAAATTCAGAGATGCCTGCTGATCCCACAAATATCACTCTCTTTTTAATCAATGATGGGGGGAAAAAAATAAAAGAAACCACAATTTGCAGTTGACATTTTGATACTCTGGAGAAAAATGTAACTCAGGGATGAGGGTGAGTGATTTGACACCGTAAATCCAGCACACGCCCCTGTCCGTTTCACCCATTCCGTGCCCTCTACATCAAACGCTTCACAGCAAAAAGCTTGTCATCATCACGGCAAAGTCACAGCGCAGTGGACATACAAATTGCTTTTGCTGCTTTCAACAAAAATGAATTGTTTTCTCTCAAAAGGTTTTCACATCAACAAAAGAACACCTGTGCATGATTTTAAAAAAAACACACACACATACACACATACTCTAAACCTACTTTACCTTAGGGCCTGGGGGTCCCTGAATTCCCTGTGGTCCAGGATCTCCCTGTAATATCACAAATGACATCAATCAAACACATGATTTAAGCCTCTTTTGGATAAACCAGTTGGAGTTGAAAGTGTTGTATGACTTGCTATTTTTCATGCACATAATTGTAGGAGGCCTCGGGGCTGCACCTGGCAGCCGTAAAAGCAGAACTGCTGTGAGCCAAATCTGTTGTGTTTTAATGTGATATGTCTTAACAGTGTTCTTCCTGTTTGTTCCTGCCTCGTCAGCAGGACAGCCACATGTCTCAGGCAAAAAAAAAAAAAAAATTAAGAAACATGTTGAGCCTCAGCGCCAAATGTGCCTGTTTGGGCTGATTTCCTTCCCAGTTGTCTTAGATTGTGGTTCAACATGTACGGTATTAGAGGGGAAACATGTTTACAAGCAGAACACATGTAGAAAAAAAATATGAGACTGCGTAGAGGAATGATTACAAATGAAGGTTCCTCATGCCTTTCAAATATGACTTAAAAAGAAGTATGTTACATTGAATAACATATTTTAATAACATAAACAAAATATAAGCTCAGGACCATTTGCTTGTAGACTTGAAGCTTTGAATTTGGTATTTGGTTGTGATTTTTCTGAGAAATAAGTCACAATATTTGGACGAAAGGTTGTGTTGCTTTGCTATGTTGTGTTATGTTACGCTAGGTTATGTTAATGTTATGTTACGCTATGCTAATGTTATGCTATGTATAACTGCATTATGGACTTCATAATACTGTAACATTGCCAAGGATAGAGGTTATGTGCCGTATAAAGGGACAACCTCCTGGATCTACTTAAGAAAAAATCTAAATAATGGTCAGTGATGAGAGGCAAAGATTTTTGATCCCATTTGAATTATTTAATATATGATAACTTATATTTGTTTATTTGAAGTGTAATTGTACGAGTCAATAAAGTTAAGGTTGTTGTACAGACAGTAAAGTAACAACTAGTTTAGTGAGGACTGCATCTATTGTTGTATGTGATACATGTCACAAATGGCCTGAAACATCCAAACAGCCGTTATTTCATCATGTTTCACTTTGTTCTTCATGGGTGATGTGGAAAAGTATTAAAAGAAGTGAGAACTCTGGCCATGATGAAGCTGCATAGACATCTTCAGTGACTTTGAACAGATGGTGGAGAAAGACAGTTACAATATCATCTCAGTGACTTTTGGATGTGCCGTTCACAATCTGACGAACAATTTTACGACAAACTCCAACTTTCTTTACTTGTGGAATTTTTTTTTTAAACTGACAAACATCATATGTGTAAATGATGCTTAATTAAAACAGGATTACAAAAAACTTCATGAGGCACTGCATATACATTTCTCCAACAGTCTTGTTAGTCTAACAGTTTAACCACATCTGTTGTGGAGCTGTTTGTCAGGAAAAGAAATGTTTTACTCAGAAAAAAGAAGCTCCAAAAACCATAGCCCTTAACTACTGGTCACTTAGGCAGTCACAACCTTAATTACACATGACATTAAACCTTCATACGGTATAAATAGCTCAGTTATATAAAAATGTCATTCCCTGAGCTACTGTCATGAACATAGAGTGCCAAATTTGTTTTTGTACTAACACTAAACTGGGCATTTTATTTGAGGGATCTATGGGAATATGCAGAATAATCTAGGTAATGAGATAATGGTGTGGTCAGTGACACTGAAACTCCAAATCACCAAAGCACACTTTAGAGTAATTTATCTTACACTTTGTCCATCTTTTCCTTTTCCAGGTGGGCCAGAAGGTCCAGTTAAACCGGGCTCTCCAGGTGGGCCTGTGGGACCCGTTTGTCCTGGTTTACCTGCTTCACCCTGAAATACATTGAACATTAAAGAAAACAAAGATATCAACAGGATGGTAAGGAAATAGAGTAAAGTATCTATCGCTAGTATTGGAATTCATTTGAGTATTTCCATTCTGTCTCCACTCAACCACATATTGGAGACAAATATATTCATTTTCAAGGAGTTTTCTTTTCTCAACCTAAATGTTCTCTTTCAAACCTTCATGGATTGACTGGAAATATATCATAAGGCTGTAAATAGCTGTAAAGATGGTAAAAAAACAAAACAAAAAAACCCCAAAATCCTGTTTTCCTGCAGGATAAACATAAAAACATATGATGCATTGCAGAAAATGAATTAGCCAACATGTACAGTAGCAAAATGTAAAATACACAGCAGCAAAATGAAAATAAAAAAACACTATATAACAGTAAAACACTGACAAGAACCATTTTATTACTACTTCATTACTTTATTACATAGTGCTAATAGTCTTTGATTATGTCTTCTGAAGCAGAACGTCTACTTGTAGTGTTTGCACTTTTACTTCAGTATCACCATGTTTAATAAATCAACTTGCTATGCGGGGAGATGTAATTTTACAAATCCTATATATAAACATACCAGAGGAGTAGTATGTGAAAAGACCAATACACAAAATAAAACGGAGAAGCATTTCTAAAGCTCTGAGAGACAATAAATGTCTCCTGAATTGCTATTGTCAAGCTCTTAAATGATGCAGTCAGTGCAGGTATGAAAGCAGAGGACGTAGAGTACAAGGTCACTCTGTGTAGTAATCACATAGCTTCTATGTCTCTGTGCTGAAACCATTCTGAAAGCACCCTGAATACTTTTAAACACATTTCAGACCAAATTCTTCTTCCTGCTCTGTTTCGACCATGCAAATTCAGACTTACTTGTACTTAAAGAAAGACTTTGTTCATTTAAATGTCATTTTGTTTTTCTTATTTTGTTGCTTGTATGTTCGAAATAAAAAAGAAAAAACAAACAAACAAACAAAAAAACAGGTGACTAACCTTGTCTCCTCTCTGTCCAGCTGGACCAGGGGGCCCCATGATGCCTGGTATGCCCTAATAAACCAACAACTGATCACTACAGGTATTCAAGGGAAGCCACTGTTGTTACAGAACTTCATACCAAACACATGCTTTTATTGACTTATTTTTAAAGACATCCTACCACATTCCCCGGCAGACCCCGAGGACCTGCAGGACCAGCTGCTCCAGGTGGACCCTGGGGAAGACAACAAGTCCATAAAAACAGGCTCATTGCAATAATACATTAATTTTTACAGCTCTTTAAAAAAGTGAAATTTGAGAAGATAATGTAGCTAAAAAAAAAAGCCTGACAATGTTAAAGTTTTAGCAAGATGAAGTTAAAACAAGAGGACAAAAGTGGAAAATATAAGATACACTGCAGAATCAGCAGAAAAACAGCATAGTGGTTAGTTATGGAATTATGGTTGAAATGACTGATGTTCCTGCAGGTGACCTCTGGTGGTTTTAGAAATAAGAGCACGCTACATTTCATCTGTACTGTCTGACATTTTGCACTTCCATATGAACAGCATCTGTATAGTTTGTATTACTATTATTATTTTTACCCCACCCCCCAAAGGGGTGGCAAGGGGTATAGTTTTTGGTTCAGTTTGTTTGTTTAACACTCTAGCAGCAAAACTATTGGTTGAATTCATACCAAGTTTGGTTTATAGATTGCCAGTGACCCAGAATAGACGTGATTACATTTTGGGAAAAGTAAGTCAAAGTTCAACATTTTTCAGATTTTTTTTTTTTTCGCATTTACTTGGAATGGACAGAAGTTCACATGTCTGTAGCAGCAAAACTATTGGTTGAATTCATACCAAATTGACTTTATAGATTGCCAGTTACCCAGAATAGATCTTCTTACATTTTGGAAAGAGAAGGTCGAAGTTCAAATTTTTATAAATTTTACCAAATCTTCCCATTGTTGTGCCTGGCACCACTTACTCTATATTTTCTTGCACTGTCTTGTTTTTTGCACTATCTTTATGCATACACACTTTTGTTTGGCACTTTATTCTGTGGCCATGCCGTGACCTTTTGGATTTCCCCATCATGGGATCAATAAAGTCTAATTCAATCTAATGTAAAACACAAGTGTTCATGTCCTGTCTCAAAGGGACTTGATTTATCACATAATTTTCTTATTTCAGCCCCGATTGGAATCTTTTGCTAACCCAAACCAATTTGATTCTACAGCCTAAACCCAATGAAACCTTACCAACAGCATCAGCATAAATACTTAAATATTTTAACTTTATCTGTTAATTTTTGTATCTGCACATTATTTTCCAAGTATGAGCTTTTTGTGATGATCCATTGATCTATTCTGTTGTTTTGGTGTGAGGACGAGTTAGAAAACTTAGAAAATATCAAAGACCACGGAAGCACGAGAGGGCAGAATGCAAAATGCCAAGATAAAAAAAAGACAAAGGACAAAAATACACAAGAGAAGATTAGAAAATTACAGAAACATGGCAACGGAAAATGTGAAATGTCAATATAAGTAAATAAAAAATAAGGTAAGTGAATAACAGACTGAAGAAAGTGGGTCTTATTAAACCTTTTAAGAGGTGACTTTAAAGAGGTTACTGATTCTTCGACCCTTATATCCTCTGGTATGACATTCTAAAGTTAAGTGTTTCTGGCATGGAGCTAAGAACCATGAACTTGTTCGGTCATTCAATCTAAATCTGAACTGATGTAGTTTAACCTGTGGCTAAAGCACAATCTAAACACAGAAACTAGAAGATGTTCCCTTTCAAATATTATCGAATGCATGCGTTTTGGCCTTAGAGTAACTTTTGCTCTTGGTTTTAGGCTCAGAGAAAAGGTTGGATATTAAAAATTACCTGCAACTCTGAAATAACCATGGAGTGGATGTGTATTAAGGTAAAGCCAGTTTAGGAGATCGCATTAAACTTACAGGGTCTCCAACACGTCCCGTCTCTCCTGTCAGTCCAGTGTCACCTTTTGGTCCCTGAAATAACACAAGAACTCCATTTAACATGACACATCAACAAACATATGGAATAGGAGATTAAAATAAAAAAAAAAAAATAATGAGTATCTTACCTGTAGACCAGGTTGACCCTTAAAACCTTGTTCTCCAGGTAACCCTCTTTGACCCTTCAGATAAGAAATATAATTTTAATATATTCCAGAAGGTCAAATATAACAAACAAATAGCAACAAAACTGATTAATGCAGTGCTAATATGATGGGAAAGGCATGTGTGTGTATTTATTGGTAGTTTTAGTAGATTATGTACTCCTTAAGTACAGTCTCAGGGCCCATTCCAGCCCAGATGAACCCACATAAGCATTTTCTTCGGTTTAAACTCATATACAGTACGCATATGTGTCCACACAGGTCAGAAAAATACTGTTTCTGTTTGATTTACTGTCCCAATTTGAGAGCATTTCCTAAGAACTGCTTCATTGCTATCATACCAGACCTCTACTGACATCTAGTGGATTTCTCTGCATCACACCACATTAACGTGTTATTGTTAAACTGAAGACGGAGAGAATATTAAGAAAAGAAGAAACGAAAACCTACCATTTCTCCTGGTTTTCCTTGATCTCCCTTCTCTCCTTTCTCTCCAGGTATCCCCTTTAGGTGGGGATGAGAAAACAGATGTAAATTGCAAAAATAGTTGAACAACGCAAAAAATAACTTATTATTTTTTAATAATAGTTTTGGATTTTTCATTATAGTTTAGTTTTAGCATTTTTTCCCCCTCTAATTCAGTTAGTTTTCATTCTTTTTAAGAGCAGGTCTGCTAGTTTTTATTTATTTCTAAATGCTTAGTTTTAGTATTTGTTTGTTTTTTCACATCTTTCATCTTATCAACTTTAGTCTCCATGTTTCCAGGTAGAGGGTGGATGAAACGCCAGCTAAAATTGCTTGTGCAAAACAAACTGATTTCATATGGATCTGACATGGAAAAAAACAATGGGAATTTTATCCATAATTTTTAAATATATTTTAGTTAGTTTTGTAAACACACAATTCAGTTTCAGTTAATGTTTTTTATTATAGTTTTTATGCATTTCAATTAACAAAAATATTTTTTCAATTCTAGTTAATTTCATTAGTTTTCGGTAACGATAATAATCTTGATTCTTACACACTGTCTTTTCAATATTCTATTTGTCCACTACACTTACAGCTGCATATATTAAACCCACTTTACATAGTGTTAATATTGTATATTCTGGTCTTCCTACATGTTCTGCTATTGCACTTCTAGTTGGATGTTAAATTGCATTTCTTTGCCATGTACTTGTACATGTGTAAAGACAATAAACGGAATCTGAAAAAGTAAAGATACTCTGTAAAAGCAACAATCTCTCTTTGGCTACTGCCTATCAACAAAAAAAGTCTGAAAATCCTGAAATATTGCAAAAAGTACAGATGAAAATGGATAAAATTATGATTCCATCTCTGGGCTCCTTGATCAACAGCTGAGTTGGTATGTTTTTGAAAGAATTACTACATCAACATTGATATACAGATCTACTTCAGCACATTACAGTCATTATGCAGATTCTACCCAGATCTTTTTATACTTCTTATTATAGTGTTTGCTCTTATGTTGCTCTTTACCCATGTTTGCTGTGGTATTATATTAATATTGACTGTGTGTCATGCTGCTGCTACACTGTAATTCCCAGTTTTTGGATAAAATACATCTATCTGAAAGTAACTTATTTTACATTTCATAAAAGGAACTGATGTAATTTTTTTCTTATTTATGTATTTACATCAGTTACTTTCTTCCTGCTTTGCTTCGAGCATTATGCATTACCTGTCATTGTTTATTACTGTTGTTGACTGCTGGAGATCTATTTTGTATACGCCATTATGTAAACAAAGTTTGAAAACAAAAAATCTCATGCATACGGCATCATTCAGGCGCACATAATTAACATTACTTTTTAGCCTGAGTTTAACAACTTCTTAAAATATGTGATGTTTCATAGTTTCTGTTGACTTAAAAACAGACATGACAAAAAAAAATTAAGGAGTACGATGAAGTAAACACTGACAGACCTCAACCCCAATAGTTATTAATTATTGTATGGTCTTAGAGTTTACTACTAATATACAAAAACAGAAAATCAGCTCCATTTTTTTTTTTGTACATTTGGATAAAAACCTATACTTACAGGTTCACCAGGTTCAGGGATGACACTTGCAACCTGTGACATGAAACAAAAAGCACTCGGTAATTCAGTAGGATTTGTCGAACAGCACCATTGCACTGGGAGAAAATTCAATTTTATCAATTGTTTTTTTTTCCTCATTTCTAGTCGAAATATTCCATACTTAAAATAAGACATAATACTCACCTAAAAAGTAACTCGTGAGATATAAGAACTTATTTTTAGACAATAGATCTTGAAAATTGTATTTCTAGAAATATTACAAAGATGATTTTCACTTGTTCCATTGGCATTTTTTTTTTTTGCTTAATTCAAGCAAAAAAAAAAAAAAAAATCCCGAATTAAGCAGAAAAAAAATCTGCCAATGGAACAAGTGAAAATCATCTTATTAAGATTTCTTGAAATACAATTGTCCTGATCTATTGTCAAAAATAAGTTCTTATATCTCACTGAAAAGTTACTCTTTAGGTGATTGTGTCTTATTTTAAGTGTGATGAGATAGTTTGACTAGAAATGAAATAAATACACTTGGTAAGATTTAGATTTTTGCCGGGTGGGAAAAATACTGGTTTAACTGGGCTGTTTCCTCACATTTCCTGGAGCTCCGGGGGGTCCTCGGGCTCCCACTTCACCCTGAGGACATAGACAATATGTTCACATTGTCTGTAAATATTGACTTTATTACAGCTAACACTGGCTAAGTTACTATAAAATGATGCAATACACAATGAACATGCAGAAATCTGAGCTGTATCGACACTTGTGCAGTAGATTTGTGTTGGTTTTACCTTGTCGCCCTTTTCACCTTTTGGCCCAATCGATCCTTCCTGTCCTCTTTCACCCTGTAATGAAATCAAATTGCAAGTCATCCGCTTTTCTACAGACTACGACCTCAATTTGAGCAAAAAAAGGGAAAACTTTTTAATCATCTGCAACCCACCAGGAGATGTGGTCTCAAAGTGCCATTAGGGATTACCCAGCAGCCCTTGAGGAGGTCTCAGGAGGACGCTCAACCAAACAGTTTATTTTTGCTAGAAATAAGTTGTGTTGCAGTGACCTTTGGATGTCCCCTGGTGCAGTTGTAGATGGGAAGCAATTTAGCACAAAACCAAACATTTAATGCTCTTGACAGATGGTTGAAATGCTGAACATCCAGCAGGGCTGAGACCACCCATTTAAGGGTTAGTTCAGGGTGGGTTTTAGCTACAGGAGTTCAACAGTGGTATTGTAGATAGATAGATAGGACTTTATCCCACCATGTGGAAATTTCCCAGTTAACAGCAGGAACATACAGCAAACAAGTGCAAAGTAAAGACAGGTAGAAAAACCACAAATGAGTGAGGAGTGAAATATCAACGAAAATTAGAAATGCAGTATTTATATAAATAGAGAATTTGAATTTTTTTTCTTTTTGAAGGATAATCCAGTAAAAATATGTTTAGTCTTTGTACTTACTCCTCACGCAGGTTTCTGTTGTGATAGTGATCCTTTACTATATCTATTGCACTGGTAATAACTGAGGAGGGATTATTACCCCGCCCCCTAAACGGGAGGCAAGGGGATTGTTTTTGGTTCGGTTTTTTTTTTTTGTCTGTCAGCAACTTTATGCAAAAACTACTGGACCACTTTCCATGAAATTTTCAGAAAAGGTGCGAGGTGGTCCAGAATAGAGCCCATTATATTTTGTTGAGTGTAGGTCAAAGGTCAAGGTCACCAAAAATGTGTTTTTGCAATGAGAAGAGATAGAGCAAATCAGGTAAAATGTTTGTGAGGGGCGGGGTTTGTTGTGCCTGGAACCATTTGTTTTGTTCTGTTTTATTACGTCCGCCAAGGAGGTTATGTTTTCATCAGGGATTGTTTGTTAGCACGATAACTCAAAAAGTTATGGACAGATTTTGATGACATTTTCAGGAAATGTTGATACTGGCACAAGGAACAGATGATAAAGTTTTGGTGATCGGGGGGGGTGGGGGGGCACTGAT
>JAPTYQ010000003.1:23049525-23059933 GCA_029814465.1 Ostorhinchus cyanosoma
GTTTATGACCTTATAACAGTTATTTTATTGCATGCGTTTACTTTTTAGCAAGTCCTGCTCAGATGTTTTATGGCAAGAGGAGGGAGACTGTTGTCATGGCAACTGACGAGGAGATAAACAACGATGTCCGATAACACACTACGGTTGAAAATCTGAATTTCAGTGTATTTCAGTGAGTGTCCTATAAAGGGTTAACAGCAATATGATTTGTTGTATACAATATATAGCTAATATTGGTTAGCTTAAACCAGAACAACAAGTTTGTTATATTAGGTTGCTCGTTTAGATTTTTTCCTTTTTTTAAAAATTTTTTTTTCGTAGCACCAGTGGATAGCCATAACATTGTGATCGGTGACAGGAGAAGTGGTAATAATTTTGATTATTTCTTTACAATGGGACCTTTCACTGGGTCAGATACATGCAGGCAGCAAGTGAACACTTAGTCCTTGAAGATGATGCATTGGAAGCAGCAAAAGGACCTGAGTGACTTTGATCAAGTCTATATCGTAATAGTGATGATTGGGTCGGAGCATCTCTACAACTGCAGTTGTTGTTGGGTGTTCCTGGTCTGCAGGGGTTAGTACCGACCACAAACAGACTAAGGAAGGAGCACCCGATCTGAGGACCATTAATCAACTGTAGGAGGTGTTGGACAAATTAATCTCATCCATGTAGGTCCACCTCTACTTCCAGGACTTCAGGATCTGCTGATAATGTTTTGGTCCAGATACCACAGCACACTTTTAGAGGTCTGGTGGAGTCTAGGTCTCGGGTCAGAGATGTTTTTATGGAAAAAGAGGAAACTGTACAATATTAGACAGGTGGTGATAATGTTCCCATCCCATAGATGCTCGAGTAGCTGAGATCAGATTGTTCTTTAGTCCACTTTTGGTCGATACTAACTACATTACATTGAGAAGAAGATAATCTGCAGATGCTCCAACCCAGTGATTTAACCGTCACTATTATTTCACCCTTGTCAAAGTTGCTCAGATCTATACTCTTGTCCATTTTGCTGTTTCTAATACATCATCTTCAGGGGCTAAATGTTTACTTGCTGCCTAATTTACCTGATTAGTCCCATTGGAGTGAGACAATCAGAATTAATACCACTGTGTCTGTCAGTGGTCACAGTGTTAAATGTTGATAATGGCTGATTGGTGGAATTTATATTTTAGCTTCTGTGCTTGTGTTTAATACAAACATTCCAAAGGGGGAAAAAAATCACTTTAGCTGTTTGTCAAAAAGTGAAAAAAGTTCAATCCCAGTAAATTACTTACAGGAAGAATCCCCATTTTTGTACATGCATTAAACAAACTGTGTTTCTGGTGACACTCCCAGTCATCTAACTAACAAATACAATATAATGCTTTGTGAAATCTTGATTAATTTATGCTCTCATTTTATTTGGAACTCATAAAAGTGTGGCTAAAAAAGCTTAAAAGATTCGGTGAGCCTTTTAGAAGGGAGCTATCTTGGACTTTCTGCAAACATGTAAGACCAAAACATAAAAGCCCTGAACAGCTTTACAAAATTATACTACTTGCCTGTTAGTTAGTTGGAACGAGAGCAAAACCCTCAGCTCTGACATCAAACAATTGGCTAAAGTTGATTGCTTTCAAGCTACAACTAAGAATGGTTTAAATTAGAGACTACTTTGGCATAAATACAGTATTCTGTGTTAAACCAACCAGCAATTAGAAACAAATCTGTTTAATCAAACTTCTGTGTTTCCTTTAAACAGACCCAATGATGGGTTCTCTCTGCTTGTTATTGTAATTTTTAGAAAGACAACTCTTAAATGAATGTTCATGATTGATCTATCCTGTTGTAACCGCTGTAATAATCCAAAGCTTGTTATTTAACATAGACTCGATGGGAAACAGAGTCGATACTTACAGGTCCTTCGGGCAGGTCACAGCAGGTTTCCAACTCGGCATGTTTAGAATCGCAGTAAATCATCATCCTCTGAAGATCAAACTGGATTCACAAACACACATGAAGAAATTGATTAACAAATGAACCAATACTAACAAATCTAAACGTGTAAACGGCTCATGTTTCCCTAAACTCACATCAATTGGAACACTGTCGTAGAGTCTCTTTCCTATAACGGTCTTTCCCTGGATATCGATGTCCTCCCGGTCTTCAATGGGCAGGGTCTGGATGTGTTTGCAGTCCAGGTACAAAGACACAGACTTGGCCTCCACACTGAGCGCTATCTTGTGCCAGCTGCGATCAAACAGGTTGTCAACTTCTGGGTTCTTGAACACAGCTCTGACCGCGTCTTTGGTCAGTCCGACTGCGTTGTACTCCACCGCCTTGTTCTCACCGTCCAGTCGAATAGACACCTGACAAGTTAGGACAGTATTAATGATGGACAAATACACAAATGACAAATACAGGCAGTGGAAAGTTAGGGTCAAAATATAGATGAATATCAAGTAAGAGTAGAGTCAAATACTGATGGTGAGAGTCCAGAACCCTCAAAGACCTAAACTAGTGTCAAAATGATCTGCAATATTTAATACAACACAATAAAGTCACTCAGTTTTTCAGCAACATCAGATATATTTTATTTGGACGTTAACCTATAAAGACCCAAACATACACTGTTGACCAAAAAAATCTACTGATCTTAACTGTTTAATACCAGCTGGTCGACTTATCCTATCAATACATGTAAATAATTGTAAATACAGTTTATCATCGTTTCATGGTCATCAGATATGACTCATTTGGACGTTCAGAGGCTCCATTGTGAACGTTGAAACGCCATCATCTTCTACAACATTGATTCACCAGTAAAACCCATGGAACTGGATTTAATGGCAGTGGATGAAAGCACGTGGTTTATGTTTAGTTAATGATAGTTTTGCTGGAAAACTAACTTTTTCTTAATTTTTTTCTCTTTTGGTATCATAAGTTTTGAATTAACTCTGAGTTTTCATGAATATCTAAATCAAAGGTAGGAAATTAAATATAGAAAAAACATGATTAATAGTGAGATTTGCTAAATATAGAGGATAATATTACAATAAATGGTGTTAAATCACTTAAAAAAGGTTAAATAGAGAGAAAAATTCATCTGGGAACTACCACAAAAGTAGCACTAGGTCTTTATGGGTTAAGGGGCTCTATTATGTACATGAAAACACATCATGTTCTGTAACATTAATTCAGCAGTAAAACCTAATAGTTTGACAAATAGATGATTGTTTTTACATATATTCTGCAGAAAAACTTCACCTCTTTACTTTTCTCTTTTTTTCTCTTTTTTTGTATTTAATATGGACTTTTAAGTACGTCTACATGGTCAGTAAATTAAACGTAGGAAATACTTGAATTTCACTGAAAAATGCGAAAAAACTTGGTGTAATATAGAAATAAATGGTGATAAATAAAGACAGCATTTCATTTGGGACTCACCGTAAAAAAAGTTTGAGGTCTTTAAGAGTTAAACGCATCATTTACACGAGTGAATCGAAAAATTTTATCATCCAAAACCAAGACACGTAATAGTCATAAGTTTGGTTTCTCTGACCTGTGGGATTCCATATTTGTCGTAAACTTGCCACAGGTACCAGTCTTCACGTCTTGAGGTTTTTCTGAATTTGAAAGTCGTCACAAAGGCGTATTCATCTGGCAGGCCTTGAGGAAACACATCTCTATGGAATAAAAGCACATTGTTGTTACTAACTCTACAGAAAAACCACAAAGTACAAGTGAACATGTAGAGCAGTAGTGAAATAGTTCATAAAATATGAATGTGTTTGGAGGAAATAGACTGTAGCATCACCCATTAGTTTGTTCACTACAGTTTTAAAGTCTTGAGTTTGGCATTTTGCCCTTTGCTGTCTTAATGTTTAGAGCTTGAAGTGATTTAGACCAGACGGCAGAGTTGAAGAGTGAGCGATAGTGAAACTCATTAAGCTAATGCTAACGCTACCAGAAACTTACTGAAAACACCAGCCATACAGTAAACGCCAACTAATTTCACATACTTGCTAAATATTAACACAAATAGTTATGTTTAAAATAAGTCAATATATAAATACCCTAGTGGGCAGGATTACTGTCAGACCATATAATGCAATTTTGAGCAAATCCTAGCATTGGTTATCTATGTGGCTAATTGGCTAACTCAAAATACGCTTCATATTACATGTGTATCCTTTAGTCCACTTGTTAGTTTAACTTTACATAAATGTTCATTAATGTGTACTGACCTGCTAAATAAATAAATAATAAATAAATAAACTTCTTAAACCCCTTAAAGCTTAAATATCAGACATCAAACCCTTGCTTTATAAATATATTCATGAAGACCAATTTGGAAAAAAATGGGAGAGAAAATGTTGACATAATGATCAATCATCTTATACTGCTAAATGATGGATAAATGAAGACAATTGAAGTAATTACATACACATTATTTCTTAGAGACTTAGACTGAGACAGACTTTATTGTCATTCAGATATACAAATATATACAGAAGGAAATGTCATTGCATTCAACTCGTTTCAGTATATAACAGAATAAAAGTATAAAATACGTCAAATGTATAAAATGTTTCACTGGAAACTTCTGTGTAAAATATAATACCTAACATATATTTTTTTTAAATTACATTTGAAATATTGGTGTCCTTTATTTCATAAACACTACAGTTATTTGTGGTTGTCCTTTGCAGAACATCTTAATCTGAAGTCTTTGTGACCAGCAGTACAGCTACTGTAGCCAGTGCACAAGCTGCATGTGTTGATACGTACAATGTTCATACTATAAAAAGATGGAGACTATAGATATTTGTACTTAATTTATCCAGAAAAGGTTAGAGACGACATAAATAATGGGGTTAGGCTTACTTAAATGTACCTGTATCTTAACATCACTTACAAATACATGGAAAATGTTGTGCGGTACTTTTGTTTGTAAGTGCATGGTCACTTACTCTGTTTGCTGTACAATGGGCATGGTACCAAGGCGGACATAGGAACTCTGGCCTTCATCGTCTCTGGTTCCTAGAATATCTTTTACGTTGAAGTACTCCATCAGGTCAAACCCTGTGAAACAGTGAAACAGTCTAGTTGAACCCAGTATAGTGTCACTAACACACATATAGACACACAGGGCTCCTGAGTTGTGAAGTTGACTAATGGTTTTGTCAGAATTCTTGCTTTAATTGGGTCAGTCCCACCACGCCCTGCAGCTTCTGTGTTTACGGCTTTTGGATGGAGATTAAATCGCTGCATTACGGAATAAATGGAAAATAGAGCAATTGTTGCCCAATCAGTGGCTGTTAGTGCCAGAGGAAAAACTAGCTGCCATCACTGGAAAGATCCTTATGTGAGTGTGAGTTTGTTGTGCACGTGTGTGTGTACATGACCCTGCAGCATGTGATTTGAAGTGGTCCAACCACAGACCATATTTAGGTGGTTTAGAAAGACACTCCCTTGTACAACAAACAAGTGCTGTAGCTATGGCGATGCCAGCCAGATCAGAGATCACTAATGCTGCTGGTTTGTCCAGAGTATCTCACCCAGAGTTGGCGGTTATGTTACACAGACTGAGTTTGTCTGGATGTCGAAGCCCACTGTGCTATTAGTGAGTCAACAGGATGAGAATAGCCTAAACATATTTCAGCAGGGCTTTAGTAGTGCAACAATCTAACTGGATATAAGGTTTCCAGTGGGACTTATAAACACCAATGCATTAATCTTCCAAAGAGGAAACAGGAGTATAAAGGCAGTAATGTGAGAGTCTTAGTGCATAGGTTTGGGAATAGTGTAGAAACAGGTGGTAAGACGCACCGGCTGCCTCATGTGGCATTAGCAACAGGGTAAAAAATAACATTTAAAACAAGAGCAGGCATAACAGGAGGAATACCTGGAAAGATCAGCCCCTTCATCTGTCAACAAAAGCAACTTAGAGTCTCAGATGTTATTTATTTATGAGTTATTTAAAGGTTCAATGTGTCATATTAAGTAGCGTTCAGTGGGGAAGTTTCAGACTAACTAGCTTCATTTCATCCTCCCCTGGTGGCCACAAGAGACGAAACGTCCTCCTGCCTTTAATATCCTCTTTTTTTAATATCTACTCTTTTCTTATTTTGACAACAAAGCTAAGCTAAGGTTGTGGGATGAAAACAGGAAAACGGCCTAATATTCATGTTATTGAAATAGATTAAGGTGACCTGACTGACCGATTCTGGTCACACTCAAATATACAGTAATGGAAAAAATTATTAGACCACCCTCGTTTTCTGCAATTTCTTGTTCATTTTAATGCCTGGTACAACTAAAGGTACAAATATAATAACAAAAAAAGCTCATAGTAGTTTAATTTCAGAGCTGATATCTATCCATTTTCCATGTTTTCTTGATAATAACCAAAATCACTTCAGTTCTTACATTAATATCTATGTCATTGTTCTGACAAAAACAGTGCTTTTAGTCATTCCATGTTTTCTTTTCTGTCTGTTTTAGTCACATGATACACACACTTGATTAGATAATCATTGTTTTTGATACTTTTGATGGTCTAATAATTGTAGTAGGTGATGTTAATGCACTTTAACACTGTACTGCATTAACTACATAATGTAAAAACGAGTAAGTAGTCCACTCTGAGGTTCCATATCCATGGAAAATGACCAACTCCCTTTGTAGATGTAAATGTCTCATTCAAGAGCATCAAAAAATACATGAGATACAAAATAATCCCCAAAATAGTTCACAATTAATCGTTAATAATTTGATAAAGTGTAACCAGTTATTTTCCGCAAGTGTCACAGCTCATACTGATCCCCAGTGGGTTTTATTTGAATAAAAAGTTAAAACAATTAAATAAGAAAACAAGCTAAGCAACAAAATACCACAAAACAAAGTAAAAGTGAGTGCATAAAGTCTAGAAATAAAGACACGAGTACAGGCTTGTTTCTGAATTAGACCGGATTTGGTAACTCAGAGCTACACCATATTCCATTTACAGAAAAAGCCATGTCAGCAAAAGATGTTTCGAAAAGTGTAACTTTACAGTCGCTACATTCAGCTCCTCTGCTGCAGATCTGTAATTTCTGGATGTTTTGACAGAGAGGCAGCAAGTCCAATGTGGTTCCTATTGGCTCAGATAATTTCTTTTGCTAACCCTAAATCAGACATTTCACTGTACATGTGCTTCTGTGTCTTATGATTTAGATGATTTTTTTTTTTTTGTGGTAGATATACTTTTATTTACTCTAAACTATTTGATCTCTGTATGGGTTAGGGTCACATTTGAGCCATGGTTGTAATATTTTTAGTTATAACCTAAACAGGGAAAAATCTAATGTTTCTTCTATTATAAATGTAAGTCTAACCGTAGGGTCGCACAAAAGGTTAAATGTAAATGTTAATCTTTATAATCTTTGAGTGAGTGAGTGAGTGAGTGAATGAATGCTTCATATATCAATGCAACACTGGACTATAGAAGTGTATGGTATGATTGTTTTAAATGATGTATATTTTATGCTTGTACTGCAATGTTGTGGAAGAGCCTCAACTGGGGACTGGAGTTGAGAACTAGCACTAGCTATAAACTTACAACCATGTTCAAGTGCGTTGTCCCTGTCAAATAAATAAATAAATAAATAAATATTTTCCTTTGGCCAGTAGAGGGTGCTGTTTCTTGGCCACTAGTTGTATAATATGTTTAAAGGTTACAATTTGGCTGCGTGAAAAAGTGCTATAAGCTTGTAACTATGTTCGACTGCATTGTCCCTGTCAAATAAATAAATGAATGAATAAATAAATAAATAAATAAATAAATAAATAAATATTCACCTTTGGCCAGTAGAGGGTGCTGTTTCCTGACAACCAATTGCAAAATATGTTTAAAGGTTACAATTTGGCTGAGTGAAAAAGTGCACTTACACCTCTTCCAAATCCCCGCTGTCATGTTTTGCCGATAATCAGCGCTGCAGAAGGGTTTGCGCTGGTGAAGGCCATGCAGCTGGGTGTTTTGCCGCCCTTCATTTTCTGTGTCGCCAATGCTCACATGGTGCACGTTCGCTCTCTGCGCCGTTTTCTGTGGCTGTTCGGGGGCCATCTCAGCACAGAGCTGTAATTTGGACTGGCAGCAGATAGCGTATAATCAACCCGAAAAAAGTTATTTTGGACAGCCAGAAACGACCAATGGGGTGATCTGCGGGAAAAGCCAGATGAGTTCACCGACTGGGAAAGACGGACGCGTGCAACATAGCGTTCTTTTGATCGGAGCAGATGGCAAGTTTGTGCAGTAGATAGTGAAGATAGCGTTCAGCCTCTTGTGTTTGGTCGGTACCCTGAGGGGTCAGACTAGACACCCCATGATAAATACAAGTCTGGCTCCAACCACAGGTCTCTTTGGCTGTCGAATCATAATCACTGGTAAATACTGATGGCATTTCTCACCGAGACTTCCACTCCAGCAGAAAGCACATAGAACATTTGTCGTGTAATTATAAGTCAGAGTCTCGCTGCTAGTGTAGTGACGATAAATACTGTTTGTGTAGCGCATATCTTTACTGTGCATAGACAAAATCTCCATGTCTTTAGCCACAAATTACAAAAACGTATTTATTTCAAGTGACTTTGACAATGCTTTTCTTTAGACGAGGCCACAGTTACATTCTCCCAGGACTGGAAAACCCCAGATGACTTTGTCATGTCAAGACGCTTCAGACCTCAGACCGCTGTTTCATAATATTTAGAGCCAGACACACAGTTTGTTTCTTCAATCGAATTATGACACAATAATATGTTCTGAAGTTGTAAGAAAATCAGTGATCATTTTTCTACTTATTCAGACGGTAAAGTTGATGAAATATTTGACATAATCCTTTGATGCTCCTGCACGCTTTTGAGAAGTTATTTTTGTTTATGTGAAGAAAAGGAATTCTTTAATCCACCGTTGCCTATAAAGGTGTAATCAAATATTCACATGAAATGATTGTGACAATGGGATTTATTCTTAGTAGATAAAGTCTAACTGGGACTCACTATGGAATAATTGGACCAGATCAAAACTAGAAAACTAAGAATGTGTCTGAAAACAAAATGATTCCAATTTTATGTGCAACAGTGGAGTTTTGCAGACAGCTGGTAGAAAAGCCATTAAAATCCTAATTTTCACATCTCTATTATGAGCACATTTCAGTGCCAGATGACAAATTGAACCAGTTTTCCTGTTCAAATTGAAGAGAGTAAAAGAGTAAGAGAGTAAAAGAGTACTTTTTCCATTTCATATGATCTATTGTACAATTAGTAAGTCTATATGTGTTTATTGAAATGATGCACTGTCAGTTATTTCAGTGACTGGTATTGTTGTTAAACCATTTTGCTGTGACTTCATTGTAAATCAAAGGTACTCAGGCCACATTTTAAAATAATACAAATGTAGATTTTGGATTTGAGTCAGACAGAAGTTTTTCCAATTAGAGTGTTTTCAGCACAACTGACAAAATGGTACATCTGCTAAAGAAAACATCAGTGGGTTTCTGTGATTTAAGTTTGTTTTAATTTCTTTTGGGCTTTAGAGGGAAAGCAGAACCACATAATTAGCACTTGCCCAGCGGTGGCAATGTGATAATGTGACTCGACACTGGGAACTGATGCTGTCATCCCTGATCACAAGCACACAGTCTAACGCTCTGGATCACCAAATCCTCCATGATTGGTTGGTCTTTGACTTTGATTAAAAGTTGAACTTTTTACAGTAGCAAGAAATCAGAAGATGTCAGAAACACTGCTGTTGTATCAAGACATGATATTACACTTGAAGTTCATCTTGTCCTTGTGTTTTAATTGTTTTTCACAAGCCTATAGAGTGTTTTAGTTTCGGAGCTGCCAGCTGCCTGGGGTCTTTCTGTGTGGTGTTTGCATGTTATGTCTGTGTGGGTTTCCTGTGGGTGCTCTGGTTTCCACCACTAGCCCAAAGACATGCGAGTTAGATGAAGTGCAAACTGTAAATTGCCTGTGGAGTGATGTTGGTCACAGACTGGACTGAACTGGACTGGACTGGTACCCTGCCTTTTTCCAACCGGGTAGGATCCAACCCAGCATAATGTACAGTAGTGGAAAACATTTTTAGAGACCCTGTAAATTTTGCAAATATCTGATGTGCCTCAGGAGGTAGAGGGTCAAAGTGTTGGTGGTTCGAATCCTGCTCTGTCCTAGTTGTGTGCCGTCGGGCAAGACACTTGGCCCACCTGACCTCCAGTGCTGCTACTGGTGGGGGTCGGAGGGGCAGTTTGGCAGCCACGCTTCCGTCAGTCTGCCCCACAGGGCAGCTGTGGATACGTACATACAGGCGTGGAAAAAATTATTAGACCACCCCTTGTTTTCTTCAATTTCTTGTTCATTTTAATGCCTGGTACAACTAAAGGTA
>JAPTYQ010000003.1:23215318-23227251 GCA_029814465.1 Ostorhinchus cyanosoma
TGATTATGTCTTATTTTAAGTGTGATGAGTTATTTGGACTAGAAATGAGAAAAATACACTTGGTAAGATTTAGATTTCTTCCAGTGAAATTGTGCAACACACTGGGAAAAAAAATATCTCATCACACTTAAAATAAGACATAATCACCTAAACTGATTTTTAGACAATAGATCTTAAAAATCGTATTTAAGAAATCTTAAAAAGATGATTTTCACTTGTTCCATTGATAGATTTTTTTTCTCGAATAAAGCAAAAAAAAAAAAAAAATCTTGAATTAAGCAAAAAAAATAAAAATTTTTTAATCTGCCAATAGAAAAAGTGAAAATTATCTTGGTAAGATGTCTTGAAATGACAGAATGTTGAACACAAAATGTGTCCACGTGTTACTGCTTGATTGGACCCATGAAACAAATACTCTTATCTTATCTTATCTTACAAGAATTTTACCCCAAACTGCAACTGTCTTGTAAATTTACGTCTAAAACTGTGGCAAACATCTGTGAAAATGATGGAAAACTTCAAAGCGAATTAAAAACTAACTTGTTTCTAAACATTTTTTTTTTTTCTAAAATAAGTTCCCATGAGGCAGAACCGTAGGGTCAAGACTGGATCAACAACCACAGGATACTCAGTACATGTGCAGAATGTTGATAGATGTATAAACTCGTCTTCTCCGGCAGTAATTCTCTTTCAGGAGGCTGTTTTATTTTGCTGTGAAGTTTCACTTTTGTTTTTTTTTATTTCTGCTGTGAGGTTTCCTTCCAGACTCCGGAATTTAATTAAAAGTGAAGCAGGCGAATCTATGTTTCAGTAAAGGGAGACACTTTTAATTGCAGTCGGGTTTTGTAATTTAGACCGATAAGATGGGATTTCCTTTATCAAAGGAGGGATGATATCACTATACGGTTCAGACAAGAAAATTCAGAATGAGTAACACATCTGCAGCAGCTCAGGTCCTCACAGCAACACCAACATCCACAACACGGCAGTTTCATCAAGTCTACCCAATTATACGTGCTTTAATTTCTAAATAACAGAATGAGTTTTGGACGCCTGCTCAAGCACACACAGATACACAACTCTTAATCAAATAAGTTAATAGATAAACAAATCAATAAGCGTGGAGGTCATGACTTTGGGACTGTTTGTGTTGTGCGCATAAGTGATGAACTCTGCATCCACTGGTTTCTTATTCCCCTCTGGAGCAAAAAGGGAAGATATTTGTAGATCAAACTTAAATGTGAACACAATGTTGCGTTAATAGATTTAGAAAAACCGATGGTTTTCCCCAGTGGTGTAGTCCAGGGGATACGGTGGTATACGGATAATGTCTAATTATTTTTCAGTCAGCATTGAGTATACCCACTGCTAAATCCCCCTGATGTGTATGGAGGACCGACCCTGCCATATTGAAAAAGAATACAGAAATAAACACAGAATTATAAAAAAAAAATGGCTTGATAAATTTATTTCCGTACCATTTATTTACTTATTTTGTCCTTATTTATATTTTTGCTTCTTTAGTTTTTATCCCTGTATTTATTTCTGCATTGTTTCCTTTATCTCTTTTCTTATTCATTTCTCTATTTTATTTTCATCTGACATCTTGATAATTTTATAATCGTGAGCAAATACTAGTGATGAATTTTTGGGTAAACTAAATAGAGTAGTCTGATACGTCACTATTTCTAAAACTGTGTTTTTCTGGATATTAAAAACAAATCAAAACAAAAAAATAGGCAAAATTTCTGATTATACCCACTTCTCCAGGGACCACTACACCTCTGGTTTTCCCTTTACTTTATGATATTTAAGGGTTAAAATAAACCTAAAAGTTAAACATTTCCCATGGCTATACTTTTAACCCCGCCCCCTGAAGGGAGAGGCAAGGGTATTGTTTTTGGGTATTTGTTTGTTGGTCCAGAATATATCTCATTAAATTTTGGTGAATGTAGGTCAAAGGTCAAGGTCATCACAAATGTGTTTTCGCAATGATAAGAGATAGGGCAAATCAGGTCAAACGTTTGAGAGGGGCGGGGTTTGCCTTTGTCTTTTTTCTTTGGTTCAGACAAGGATTAGTAGACTGTCAAGCAGGTCACATCTACAACTATACCTGCCCGAACATACGAAAAAACAATAGTATAACGACATTAACAGAAGACAAAATGAACGTCATTAGCCTTATTTCGTTTTGCTTTCTTTGTGTATCTGCTCAGACAGAAGGAATGGGCACACTTCAGATGTAATTCCTACAGTCAGGCAGAGGGAATGGAGTGTTTTCCTCCCCTTTCAAAGTCACTTAAAAACCTTAAACCGGCGCTGAGCCCTGCCTCCACCCCCCCCCACCCCGGCGACACTGAGGATAATCTTCCTGCGGCATCACCTTATCACCTTGAAGCTGAAGACACAACAAAGAAGATGGCTGATTCAGGTTCCCTCTTGGACTGGACGCCTTCCTCTGTGGATCCCTGAACACAAAACGACCAGTTGAAAAAGGACGATGACTATTATGTTTCGTACTAAGCTAAATATTTAACACACATCAGTCCTTTTACTCCCTTTGCAGCAGAAAATACACAGCGAAAGCATTCAACAAACCAAAATGTCAGACTTGAACTTAACAAAAGGCTGCGGTGATAAAAGCTATTTCATTATACATTAGGCTGGAAATGAAAATGGAATGGAAATGTAAGTCGGCCTCATGCCAAACTCAACCAAACAGTTGCTTTCTTTGAATGTTTATTTACAGCAATAATGTGACAGACAGGAGGATCATTTCTGTCTAAAAACAAAACTCTGATCTATGTCAGCGTGGGCAGCACAGAACCAAAAGAAAATACCCATACAGCAATAATAATAATAATAATAAAAAACAAAAACAAAACAAAAGTAGAAATGACTTGCACAACAAATTAAAGTTTCCAGTGTTTTCCTTCATTAAGGGTTCAGCCATCTTTAGCTTAATGCTAACGTTTTCTTCTCTTTGCACAGATAATTTTTAAGGAAATACCAGGTGGCAGGAATATCTTATATAAATGGCACTGTGTCTGAAAAAGGTTCAGTGTATACATACGATATGGGTGTGTTGTCTTCTGTTGACATTATCCATATTTGACATCAGGTGTTAGCTTAGCCACCATGCTAGCTAATGTCAACAAACAGCCAGCTCTCCCGGTATAAAACAGACTCCAACAAAATACATCATTAATATTTGTGTTAAAGCTCTTTTCAGAAATGGTTTAAAGAACATAACTGAAAGGTCAAGAAAAAAAATATCTGTTGTGTTCGGTTCCGCTAGCTAGTAACAGCTAAAAGCTAGCCAGGGTAGCTAATAAGCACTTAGCAGACTAGCTAGCCAAAGCTAAAGCAAATCAGTCATTGAAAGAAACACATTTGTATAATTTTTCAATTAAAAGCAAAAAAGAGCATCTATGTTATGGCAGCTGTGGATGTAAAAGTGGCTAAAATGAAAAAGCTCAGACTACACTTAACTGTATTTTGGCTCGGTTTGGTCTTTGGTGACAGAAAACACTGAATAAATGTACTTTTCTTCCTCATATAATCCAGTGTCATCTACATTACTGTGCAAATGTCTAAGGCCACCTTCAGAGACGTGGGTTTTGCAGGGTTACAGTGAACATACATCTTTATTCCTCAGTGTATTTATTCAGATCGCACAAATAAATGCACACAGTACTGAAACACAACAAATCTAAATATCTCCCACAAATAAAAGTCAGCATTTACTATGACCCATATGTGATTTAGTCCATCTTTTGCTCTCTTGCGCTGACTGTTTGGAAGTTTTCTTAAATAATTTTGTGGTTTATAATGTCCCAAAGTTGCATTCTGTCCTCTGTCCAGGTGCTACAATGTTCTTTTTTTTTTTTCTGAAATGCATTTTTGTTTTTAATGCTGTTTACATATATCTACTTGTGCCTATACTAATACAGAAATTGAGATATTAATATTAACAAGATCTGGCCTAAGATCTTTGCACAGTGCTGTAAATCTAGTCCAAACTATGACTGTAACAAATGTTATTTAATGGATAAAAGGGTTCTGGTGTTATGGAGACAACTTATGAGCTGCTGTATAGACGCCACAGCAAATCGTATTTACACAAACTTTAATTTGTAAGGTATTTACAAGTACGATTGATAGTTTAACATTTTATTCTCCGGTCAGGGTGGAGGCTTTCACGCCCCGGCCTGCAGCAGAGTATCCAGGGCTCTGATGTGGACGCTGGGCAGAGTGAACCAGGCTAAAGGAAGCTCCCGTCCAGCGCTGTCATCCTGGAACTTGATGTTAAGGAAGAAATCTCCAGTGTAGAGGAAGAGCAGGGCGCCGACACAGACGGAACTTTCCTTGGGTTGAACCTGTAACATGACCCAGAATCATAGCCGTAAGTATCATGAGCAGACACCTTTGGAAACGCTCTGCCAGTTTCTTAATGAACCTGGCACCACAACAGTGAAGACGACGGAGGAGGGAGTTGTAGGAGAAATTCAGCTTTAATCTGAGAACACACATAGATGTCAAACGTAGGGGAGACAGTTGTACTTACCACCGAGGTCCAATGCATGGGATATAATTTGTGAAAATATCGTGTGGATCATGTCCTAGTTTGTACAACTTTATTAAACATGGTGGTTATTTGATTATGTAAGTATGATACAAGTATTTGGAGGATTTTACACTGCTTTATTTTTATTTATTTAACCTTTATGTGGCCTCTTAAACCCTGTTACGTCTGTGTCGCCATGATAATACTACGCATCACTCATAGTAATATACACATCTTATACAGTCACTAACCAGAAGACCTGCAGCTAATAGCTTGACAAAACCATTTTTTTTTTTTTTTTTTTTTGAAAACACAACCCCAATTCAAACAACAACCACTTAAATGATGAAATATCTAAAACAAACTACCAGACTGAGGCCAGCACATGTCAAAAATTATTTAAATAAAACAGACAAATGCAAAAAAAACTTTGCGCCACGAAGCTACTATGAAGCAGATCTAACAGTCTCTACTGATAAAACATGGAATGAGCTGAGGAAGTGCAAAAATAAAGGTCACATTATGAAGCAATGGATACAAATTAGGTCTTATATTTGCTACATTCGGCTTTAAATAAATGAAGCTTCTGCTATTGGTTAATCTATTGATTTGTTTTATGTTGAAATGATTCCGACTGGACACAAATGACCTGGGATTTAACAGGTTAAACAAGAAATACTGGTTGAGATTGAAAAAAAAATGTTATGTACAAAAGTGTCTCAGGCTACGTTCAGACTGCAGGCAAATGTGGCACAAATCTGATTTTTTTGCGCATATGTGACCTGTATCTGATCTGTTAACGTAAATTTGAATGGCACAAATCCGATTGTTTTGCTCATATGTGACCCGTATCCGATCTGTTAAAGAAAGTCTGAACGGCACCAATGCAATTTTTTTGCCCATGTGTGACCTTCATCCAATCTGTTAAAGACAGTTTGAACGACACAAATCCAACCCAGGCCACTTTCATATATGGACCTAAATCCGATGTATATCTGATATTCAACGATGCAACTTCAGTCTTGAACGGCCAGGTCGCATTTATCCGACCTTTACGTCATTGAAATGCGACAAACGCTACACTTACTTCCATAAACACAATGCATGCCTGTGTGTTTCCATATTACATCAGGACCTCTTTTGCACATATGGGCCACTTCAGGGTCACATTCAGTTCGCAGTCAAAACTGATAGAAGTTGCATTTAATGTGTAATATGAACAAGCACACAAAAAATGGGAAATCACAAAAAATCCGAATTGTGCCTGAAGACCTGCTACCTGAACGTAACCCTAGTGATGATAAGAGCTACAATGAAGACTGAACATATATGTACAGATAAATATATGGATATGTCTTCATCATCCTGGTCCGTCACATTACATTAAACTGTTATTATCCATTATGAAGTTGACTTCTTAGTTTCACCTGCGTAAATGGACTATTTATTTAACCTGCTAGCATTACCTCGATTCAGATTCAGACGGATAAAGTCAGAATAAAAGCTGAAATGCGACACATATTGTATATATAGAGCTATTCTTATATATTTGGAGGATCCCAGCAGAGTCCCCTGACAAGTACACACAGGTTAAATATCCATTAACCTTGTGTTTACATTATTGACTGACAACTCCCCTCTACTGCCCTGTTAGTCTGGCTCCCAGCATCCTCTCTGTTGGAATAATCCTGTCATTGGACGACTCTTTCACTTGGCACTCTCGTCCCTTCCATTATCTCTGTGTTCCTGTCCCGCTCGCTACATGAAACGACATCTAAGCTGCGACTACACATTGAAAATTATACATTTTGGGAAAGCGTTTGGTTGTTTGTTTGTGTTTTTGCACCGATTGAGTCATGTTCCACCAAAACAAGTTCTGTCCAGACTCAGTGTTGTAAAGGTGTTAAAGTGCATCCTGTGTTAAGAACCATTAAAGACCAGTGCAATTCATACAATGAAGCTAAATCGAGCCAAGATACACAGAGCAGGTCGTCTCCCCTGCACTGGAACAGTAATAGGTCTGGCTATGTGAGACTATCCTGAAGACGACTCTATTAATACAGCAGGAAATCCAAACACAAAAAACCATGGCAAGGCAATTAACATCGAAAGGCCATGATGTTAGAGTGTTACGCAGAGAAAACCCAACAAACCCCTGTGAGTAACGCTGTTTACCAATGTAACACACACATAGAAAAGACTTCCTGCTGCTACCCCACATTAAGCAGGGAACATTCATTTACACTTCTACTTCTTAATTTTTGTTCTTGCATCAACCAAGGACGCTTTTATTTTTGTAAAGTAAAAATTTGGTTCAAGCTTTTTCATTCAAAGACCTAAAAACTACCAGCAACCAAGAGCGTCAACTGGTGAAAATGTTAAAGAACTGTTGATCCACTAATCCTATCAATACATGTAAATATTTAAGGTAAAATGCAGTTTGTCATCTTTTCATGGTCATCACATATGACCCATTTGGACATTCAGAGGCTCTGTAGTGAACGTGGAAACACCATCATCTTCTACAAAATGGAGTCTTGTTTGCATTTATTTATTTAGTTACAGGATAATGTGTATTGGCATTAGTTATAAAGAACAAGATGCATGCACCAGAATTAGTAAAAGTAAAGTTTACAAAAGTAAAGTAAGTACAGTGAGTCTTAAGTAAAACAGATGTAGTCAGATAAATGCCAGTGGATGGAGATGCGTGTTTTTATGTTCATATATATATATATTATATATTTTGCTGAAAAAGTCACTTTTTCATCAGTTTTCTCTGTTTTGATATAATAACATTTGAATTTACTCCAAGCTTTTATGAACATCTACATGATCATCATGAAAAATGCAAACTGCAGAGGATAATGTTATAATAAATGGTGATTATCACGTTAGAAAGGTTAGCTTTAGAAAAAAATGTAAACAACTTGGAAGTCAACATAAAAATATTGTGGGTCTTTAAGGGTTGAGGAATCTTTTCTCAGGTTTCCATAAGTTTATGTAAAGAGGTTAACTTTGAGGCGATGTGTACCAACCGTGTCGATGAGGAAGGTGTTGGAGCCGATGAAGGTAACAGCTTCTTCCAGATCGTAGTTCTGGACCCCGTTTTGGAAGTCTTGATACGGCACCACAGTCAGGGCCAGCGGGCCGACGGAGTTCTTGCTCATATTGGTGAGTTTTACCTCCAGGGTCACAGCATCGCCTACTTTACATTCAGCAACGACGTCACAGTCACACGGCTTCCCATTCACCAACACATCTAGAAATAGAAAAAAAGACAGACAGGATTAGCAGCGTTGGAGAGAAGGCTCCTTTGTTTTACGCTCGGTACGAAAATGGAACTTGATGGATTTTGCCAGAAACAAGAATAAAGACGCTTCAAAGTAATATTTCAGTCTCATTCATTGACAGGATTCCCGTCCTATGTGCACTTCATTTGTATTCATCAAAGTCCCGCTCGGGCATTAATGGCCTATCATACTGTTTCTCGTGAAGGATCAATAGGCTTTGTTTGGCCTAAAATACATTTTATTGACATCAGCGGAGGGTGCCGAAGCTGCGGGTATTAAACCAAATTCCATCCTGTTAATCTCATGCATGACTAATTTCTGTCAAGAAAAGGACGAATGAGATTGCTGGAACAATTCCAGAACACTGCACGCATACACAGACACCGCCCCGAAGTACATTTCTCTTTGCTCGTCTAGCTCTGCCTCTCCGCTGTCACTATCAACTGAGAAACACAGAGCGAGTTCAATTCAATTCCACTAATGTGTGGCCAGTCACTCCTGATGTGAACCCTATTTGGCTAAGGTGCACAGGGAGACACCATGATTTGTTTTGAACAACGAGCTCAGTGAACTGAGCTCTTCGACGCTCCCGGCGGGTTCAGAAGAAGACTGACTCCAAATATGGGGGATTGTGGGGCGCCCGAAGAGATCACCCAAGTAATGACTCCTATGAGAATAACAGCGGCGTACAACACACACACACAAAACCCGTTGTCATACGCTTTCTAGTGTCACGCCTGCGGCTGCGATAAACACTGTGAGTCAGAGCGACTGAGCCTGTGTGACAGGCTGATGAAGAAGCCGAGCGGCGTTCAGTGCCGCCGGTGTGCCGATCTGTTGCGTACAACGCGGGGTTCAGAGGGGGGGTAGACAGACCGACAGACAATCCAGCAGGAGAAGGCACGAGTGGGTGTGGGCGGCCGAGGCCCTGCTGTCACACAGTGAGAGAGCCCCCGGGGAGGCGGGAGCCACAGGAGGGTGACATTCAGCTCCACGCCTGCATTAAAAACACACTTCAGTCAACAGAGACGAGCAGCACTCACTGAGGCTCTCAGAACACGCTTTATGCCAACCAGGCTCCGGCATATTCCACCAATTAATGCTCAGACCCCGTTGGATCTGTACTGTACTGAAGATGTGCATTTTTGAGGGGATTAAAATGCTGTGAAACTCACAAAACAAAATTATAATATTTAATGTGGTTTGAGTTCAGTTTAGCCAAACGGATCAATATCATCCCCTAGAAAATATCAGAAATAAAGCTTTAGATGTACCACATTCAGCAGGAAAAGTGTCAGTGAAGACCCCCCGTTTACAAAGATGAAACAGTGAATGCGTTACCGGTGACGTAAAACACCACACGTCATGTGTCCTGAGTGGGAGTAGCCATGGACTGAGAATGTAAGGTGGATGAAAGTGGACCAACAAGGTATGAATAAAATAATAATGCACTGACAATAGATCGTTTATGGGTAAGAAAAATAATTACCAATGACAATCTCTCCATCGCTGCATTTTGCACTTTTCAACATTCAAATGACTGGAACTCCTGAACCGTTTGTGATATCCACAGACGTTGGAAGCTGAGATTCTGAGCTTTCCGACAATATATAAAACACTTTATGACAGAAATGTGGGACTCGATTACAAGTCGAAAGGTTCTGATTCAGAGACTTCCACACAGGCTAAAAAAATGCCTGGAAATAAAAATATGAAGCTAGAATATGGATACTGAAAGTTCCAAAAAAAATGTACCAAAAAGTCTGTTGGAACAGATGTAAAGTGGTTGAAAATATATTTCTGTAATCTCAAAAAGTTCAGTTATGGACACAGTTACATTTACAGTTGTTTCTGATAATAAATATGCTAAAAAAAACCACTTCAATTTTCAAAAAAATGTTAAAAACTTTTTTACTTAAACACACTGTTTTAAGCATTTATTATTATTAAAAATAATAATAATAATTAATGGCCAGATATTGAAAGTTAAGTTGTCCCTGAAAACAAAGTTGGCAATAGGCAAAAAAAAAAAGACATTTTCTGACACTTTTCTTGCAAAGAAAACATGAAGACAGGTGGCCTGTTATAATGGCAGCCTAAAAGGGTTAAAGTAAGTATCATTTGTGTAATTTTCTTTCTTTTTTTTATCACCTTCAAATGAGATTTGCCTTGTGAGAGTTTATTACCGAAATGTCACAATGTTCCAAAGATACGTAAGTGGGAAAAATGGGTCTAGTATTTACTTTTGTGACTTTGGAGAGAAAAAAAAATGTGTGGAAATCTGAGAAGCACATTGAATCTAGAGGCGGGTCAGTGGAGAAACCATGTGACTCTGAAACAGGAAGTGAGTTTCAATAAGTCTTCCTGTCTTTATTTCTCTTGGACCCACATCCTTCACAAAACAGGAAGTCAGACATTTTAGTTTAATATGCAGAAATTCCCCTTGGTTTTTGTTTTGTTTTTAACTTTTAAACTCTTCTTCAGTTAACCTGAGTGACTTTATATTTACTCACTATTATGTAAAGATCTTTGCAAAGAAAATTGTATATGTATTGTAAAAAAAAAAACTGTACAGTAAATACGCACAGTGTGAGTCATTAAACAGTTGCTGATCGTTTGTGTAAATTGTAATTTCTAGCCAAAAATCTCAACACTTTAGCTCAAGGTTTCACCTGGACATATTGAATAGTGTGGGAACATGTGTGAGGTCCAGAGAGGAAAAAACCCAAAAAGGAAATGTGTCGTGTCCTTTCGTGGTGTGATTTTTCTCTTGGTTTTTCCATTTGCAGGAGATTTAACTCCTTGGTGCCCGATAAAAGGCCAGACCTGAAGACGTCACTGCCTGTGTCTTGTATCACTACAGATCAGAAATTAGAACTGTTTCTTTGAGGTACCATTTACTTCATTTTCTGAACTAACTTTTGTTTTTAATTTTATTATTTTTTTAATCTGTATTTGGCTTCCCATGCATTACTATTTCCTGAACTGCAGTAGTGGAGTTGGAATGTCATGGTTGTTGTCTTTAATAGCTCTGCTCCTGTAGTTATGAAGCGAGACTGAAGAAAATACCTTAAAATAAATGTTAATTATGTGCGTTTCCATCAGCAGGTTTGGACAAATAAAGGCTGTTAACCGTCATAAAGGACTATAATAAACAGAGTAGAAGAAGAAAACACACGCTCTGATCACAGATTAATTACACTATGTGGTTACTGGTGATTGTTTCTAGACTAATTTGATGTATTTTAATAGAATCCATATAAATTACTAGTATTGTATTACTTTTGAATTGTACATGAACACCAGTTTGTCTACAGCAATTAAGTGTTGAAACAGCAAATGCTAATTATTATTTGACCATGAGAGTTGGGACGTTGGATTTCATTACAAACCTTGTAATTGAATAGTAATGCAAACATAACCAGTAGCAAATGAGTCTAATAAAACCACTGATTGAGCTGTTCCTCATCAACTAAAGTTTGCATTTTCTCGTCACTACCTGCAAAATATTCTGTTGTTAAATAACCCTAATGTGTTGTATTATTGAATACACTTAAATCAACAGGAAATGAAAAAGATACTCTACTTCCACCACAGTGATTAACAAAAAAAAATGGGTTTAAAAAAGGTACAGAGACAGATTTAATTCAATAAGTCAAAGATAAGCACCCTTACCACATCCCATTCTTTTCATATTCCATAACCTTTGTAATTGTCTTATGTTTAATGCTACTTTTTTTTGCATTAAGGAGTTGCACTTTAATTTCGCTTTTGTATCGCATTATGTCTGCCTGAAGATGAACTTCAATCTTATGCTTTTATACATCGACAATTAAGTATTGAATTGAATTGAATTGAATTGAATATGAAGTCAGATAACTTGCTAAAGTGAAAACAGCAGTGGAATAAACAGGTTTTCTGCATGTGAGGAATTATAGTCATGAAGAAAATGATTAAACTATCAAAAGTCATCAAAAATAATGGTTATGCAATCGAGCACTAACTCCTGTGTGTATCAAGTGACTAAAACAGACAGAAAAGAAAACATGGAATGAATAAAAGCACTGTTTTTGTCA
>JAPTYQ010000003.1:23273050-23288727 GCA_029814465.1 Ostorhinchus cyanosoma
CCCTGTGATTAATCTGACAAAAAATGTTAATCATTTGACAGCACTAGTATGTATACAAAGGAGTGTATGTGCATACGCACGTACACAAAATGTTACAATACAAAGCTAATGTGTTTTGTTTCTCCTTCCTTCTTTTTGTTATCACTGCATATGGTAATGTATTGATTGCTGTAAGTTGTTACTATTTTCCACTCTATACCATAGTGTGGCAAAAAATAAAATAAAGTGTTTGGTTAGTGTACTTCCACCTGGTGGATTCTGTATTACTGTATTTTTCTGCCACTGTGGAAATAACATCATGATGTCCGAAAACAGGTTCATGGCAGGTCACTATCATATACAATCACAAAAGCTTAGGTTGGCAAGTTAATTCCACTGTCCTCCCTCAAATAAACAAAACAAATGGAAACAACAAAAATGACAGACGTAAATGAAGTCATTGGGTTGTTTATGCTTCAGACTAAGACCTTTGTCACCATACTGACAGTTAAAATCACATCAAAAAAGAAAAGGTCAGAATCGGCCATAATTTGGTTTGTTTGTATGTTTGTAATCTCATATTATTCCAGATGAAGTGAAGTGTTGGCCTTACCAGTGGTCTGTTCTCTCTGTGTGACCTTCTAGTTCATTTAATTTAACCACAGTCCTTCGTAATTACAGTATATAATCGTCCATATCATACTGGAATTGCAACTGCAATTGTGATCAGATTAATTGCGCGGGACTAATTTAGAACCAGAAGATACTTTTAGCTATGACACATGTTCAAATTTAGTTTCCTATTAAAGTAATAAATTAAGGTTCAGCTGTAATAAATTAAAGTTCAGTAGGTCACGGTTGAGGTAACACCTTTTTCTCCTCCTGAGCGAGGAAAAGCCCTGGTTTGACTGTAGAAGCCTCTGCGTTTTGATTCAGCGTGTCTCTACATGCTTCAAATTAATCCTGCAGCCATGTCCTCAGTCCTGTCCCCTGACTGGCCTCGTGCACATCCTCAAGTGCCCTCATAGTACAACTGGGCTCGCTGTATTAAACCGAATCAATTTACCCACTTACCTCAAATACAACCACCACAATAAAGCAGGAGAAGTGAGCACATAAATATGCAGACATATTCAAAAATATGCAGTATTGACTGCAAATTTCCCAAGACAATGGTCCCATAAGAAAATGCATTGTGCTGGCTTTTTCTTGGCTTATAAATGTTGGATTTAGAAATGAAAAGCCATAAAAAAGCAGACACATTAATGGATGGAAAAGGTTGCACGACAAGTCCTGAGGGCTACGAGAGCAAAGAAAGTAAAAATTAGTTTACAAACAATAGGTGATATTGACTGGCCTGTTCTTTTCAAATAAAACAAACATCATATTAGCGTGTCTCCAGTGACACGAGTGCCTGATGGAATTGTACGCTGGTAAACATTCATTACACACGTGAGCATGCAACACAATATGAAGGAAATGTACTGGTTATAAACCTTTTTGAAGCTTTAGGCGACTATAAATTACTGGCATGACTTATTATTTCTAGGCTACATAAACATGTTTACAATTTTTGTTTACACAGATATTCAGTGATAAATTAGATTTGCATCAAATACTTTCCATACAAACATGTTTTGGTTGTAGTACTCCAACATTCACCCTGTGGCTTTAGATCCAGGAATGAATCCAGAAAATACACAACAGCCAAGATTAGATTTGTGCTCAAAAGATAAAATGAATGAAATGGGGAAAAAAAAGTCTGTTACTGTGGTGCAGTAGAGTAAAATATGAATCAAACTATAAAAGAAAAGACATATATACATGAGTAGACACAAGAGCAGGAGGAATACAATAAATCCAAAAGATCTAATGAGAGGAACAAGGGCCCTGCAAACCTTTCTCAGACACTGATAATGCTCAGTTTGGAGATGTGTATCCAATTTATTCATTTTTACTCCCCCCCTCAAAAAAAAGGGGAGGCAAGGGGTGTTGTTTTTGGTTCAGTTTGTTTAACACTGTAGCAGCAAGACTATTGGTTCAATTCATACCAAATTGGGTTTATAGTTTGCCAGTGACCCAGAATAGATGTCATTACATTTTGGGAAAGGTAGGTCAAAGTTCACATTTTCAAAGATTAAAAAAAAAAAAAAAATCTTCCCATTTCTGTCTAATGAGTGAAATATATGCCAGGGGCGGGGTTTGTTGTGCCTGGCACTACTTGTATTGTCATTTCAACATCATCCACATGTTTCAACGTCAAGGTTATGATTATTTCTATAGCACATTTACAACAACGCAGCATCACCTCAGACAGATCACGATGATGTTGTCAGGTCCAGGTTGATGAACACACAAGAAAACCACACACAAGAAAAGTTCTTCAAGTATAATACTACTACTGTCATGAGACACATTTGACACCTTGAGTTTGAGAAAGGCAGGCCCATAAAACCAAACATTTATGTACGAAGGAAAAACTTTCATAAAAATGATCTCGTAACTTTTTTTTGCGTGGGTGCCTCAAGCAATCTGTATCAATAAAATATAATTTCCTAAAGCGTTTTTTTTTTTTCAGTTTGGCAATCCATTAGTCCTACAACTGTGGTGTCAAACCAACGGTGTCTTGCTCATCTGCTGCCTGAAGCTCCAAAACTCACATTCTATTTTACTGGAGGCAAAACAACACACCTCTGCCTACTTGTTTCACATCCTTCAACTAAAACACATATTAAAAACTTCATTAGGTACATAGAGTGAAGCAGAGTAACAGTTAATGGCGGAATCCTAACAGCTTGTCTCCTCCTCAACAGCAGGCATGTATGATGGCCCCATGTCTCAGGTGATTAACTTTCCTTAGTGCTAGCAGGTGCATCTTCATCTGCAGCATCACATTTGAGTGACACACCTTGTCAGTTTGGGAATAGATGCACCAGATTAATCTGACTATCTGCATTCAGGCCTGCCCAAACAACACCACAAAAACCTGAACTAGCCAACACTAATTATAGTAAAGTTCAGTTTTATGGTGGTGTGCACTGGATTGGGACTGTTCAGGCAATTACATCAAACAACGGCTGCCAGAAAAGAATGACCACATTTTTTAGTTATTTTTTATTCTTGACATATCATCCAGGCGGAACTTTATTCTCATGTGGTGTCTGAGAATGATTGTATGATTGGTCAGACATTTGAAGGAGGCAAAAAAAAAGGTTAAAGGTTAAATCTTGCATTATTATTCCTGTAGGGAAATTCAGATTTTACCCATATTACACACAAACTACACTTATTAGCATTATTAGCATTATTAGCATTTCTTGTTGTGCAGAATGTAATAACTGTCTATGGCGCAAGATGTGTTTAGTGTGTTTGCCCATGATCAGCACTAGTCTCTTATAAATCCACTGATCACATATTGGATTCTACATAAACCCATTCCAGGTATGACCAATTTAACATGAACACCGAAAGCATTGCATACATCTGCACATAACCACACTTAGTACCGAGCACAGTGATTTATAAAACCACCTCTTATGCTGTATGCTTATGCACCATGCACCATCAGTGAACTGCAACATATGAGTTGACTTAAGAGCTTAAGAGAAAATTATAAGGAGGCCGACTCCATTAAATTATGTGCTGACTCCAACTCTCATCAAAAGTCTCTCTACAGAGAACATTTCCCCCAAAAAAGAAAAAAAAAGTAATAAAAATCTATAGGACTTAGAAGATTTCTGTCATTTGTAAAACTGTAACTGCTGTGTAATGTCAGTGTGGATGTGTTGTGTTATAATCTGTATATTGATGGTATTTTTGTGGGTATATTAAATGTATTTGCAGTTTTTTGTAAATTATTTCTCTGGTAACGATTTAGGCTGAACCGAAGACCTTAGGGACTGATGTGTGGACTTTGACTGACAAGTGTGATTGACAGCTCACTGGGTGGTTCATTGAGTAAAAATTGATTTTTTAAATTATAGATTTTCTCTTTCTTTAACTGACAGACAGGTTTAGTGTACTGCAGTTGTGGTTAAGACATTACACTAACAAGACTACAAGAGGAGTTACGCAACAAGCTAGTTAGCATAAATTACCTGGATTATAGGTATTGTAAGCAGTCGCCTCTTAAACCTCAGAGGTTATTTTTAAAAGTCTATGTTGCCATGGCAATGCTATGCAATGCTTGTAGCAATATACACACTGTAAACATCCACGTAACCGGAATAACATCAGTTAAATCTCAACAAAAACAAATGTCAAATAACAAGCACTTAAATGGGCAAATATCTAAAACAAGCTAACAGTCTGAAACTAATGTAATGCCACGAATAATTTAATGAAACTAAAGACCAATGAGACAAAATTTGTACCGCTAAGCTAAGACTAAGCGGATCCAATAGTAAAAGTGTTACTGTCCTACTACTAAAACTCACTGAGCAAGAAAAAGAAGGGCAAATATACAGGTTGCATTATGACATGATGATTATGAATATTGTCTTTGTGAAAGTAGCTGTTAGCAGTGAGGCTGGTGGACTCAATAATGTGGTGTTAGCTTGGTCTAAACTTCTGATCCAAAAATGACAATGGAAGATAAAAGACGGTAGCAGTTTCAAGGGCTACGCTGGCGACATCCACTTCTTTTGTTAAATATATTGTTAGAAAATTAACAATTTCTTCTTCAAAATAAAAGTGAAAAAATATATTTATATCCTATAAGGCAGTGGTGGCCAACCCTGTTCCTGCATGTTTTAGATGTATCCCTCTTACAACACACCTGATTCAAATGATCAGCCTATCATCAAGCTCTGCAGAAGGATGATAACGACCGTCCGGTGTGTTGGAAGAGGGAAACATTGAAAACATGCAGGATAGTAGCTCTGGAGGACCAGGGTTGGCCACCCTTGCTATAAGGTCTGACTTGGATTTGACAATTACCACAAGATATTCAAACCGGTTTTTGCAAGACAGTTTTGGTGTCAAATATATATATCTCTGGAACACCTTTATATGAATTCAAGCACAGGTCACACACCAAAGGGAAGAAGTAGTAAAAATACAAGCCTCACAAAGCGACTATGGAAAATAACTCCTCCAATCTCGGCTATCGCTGGTTTTCCTACTGGAGCTATTGCATAAATGCAACAGAGCTTAATTAGCAACACTACGGGACAGGCCTTCACCTAGTGTAGGCAAGCTGCCTCTTGATGTGATGTGAAGTGAAGAAGAAAACTGCAGGCAGCTGTGACTCACTTTGTCAGCACTGAACAAAATTCCTGCAGCATTCATTATTGGTTGATTACATCACTGCTAGTCTTGTAGGTATAAACATGTAACCTATGTACTCAGCAGGGGTGATGGAGTTCAGCAGTTCATCTGGTTACAGTACGGTCACCACTGGTTTACGAGGATTTACGTAGAATTACAGACAGTTTGTAATGTACCACATTATCTAACTTTTGGAAACAAATATTGTAACACACCCATGATAGTGTAGCTGCAAGAAAGACACATTCCCTTCCTTTTCACTGGAATTAGCTGCCATGTCTAATGGTCTTATTTTCAGACGCTGAGATATATAGTGCAGGATTATCTTGCGTTACAGTTGTGGAGCTAGGTTTGTTTCTAATAAGGCAGAGTGTAGCAGTGGAAGCAGAGGTAATTGTAGTATTTACACATCATTCCAGGTCAAATGTGATTACTGCATTTATTAGTTGTAGATTATTATGGATGTCAATTAAAGGAAACTAATAATAATAATAATAATAATACTGGATGCAAATGACTGTCTCCAAAAAAAGATTAAATACTTTTAAGTGCATTTTACTGGCAGTGATATTTCTTATACATGAGACAGAAAAATAATTTTATTTCATATTCAGTCCACACTACCTGTTGCATATTTTTCCATTTTGCAGAGATATCTTGGAAGATGCAGGAACACCTAATTAACCATTTGAGCTCAATGTTTGCTTCCTTCAACTTGTTTGGAATTGTTTTTTTCCATCTTCCATTAAAGGAGCTTTGTCATATGTCTATTTACTCAGTGCACAAAATTGCAGTGATGTCTATTTAATCTTATGGTAAAGTTATGGTATGTTGTTGTTAGCACTTCCACCTCACAGCTGGAGGGTCCTGTGTTTTCTCTGAGTGCTCCATCTTACAACAGGTGGGTTGATTCTTCGTCAGTGCCCTTGCCCATGGTACTGAAGGAGATGTGGTGTTGGTCATAATTCAATGGCTGAAAAACAAACCTCCTATCTGAAAAAATGTAGTTTGTTGTGAAAACTGAGTAAAAGAAAAGTTGCTATTTTCTTACAGAATGGAATTTGTTAATGTGAATCTAAAATACACTGTATTTGGGTTTCATTCTTTTTTATATATATACAAGTAAGATTCTGCAAGAAAACAAGACAAAAACTGCATTTTTCAGATGTTTTTTGGCCATCGCTGTGTGCTACATGCTAATGCTAATTGCTAATGCTAGATGCCATGTGTATTAGGATTAGTATGACTGAATTTCCTAACAGGGAGAACAAAGTGACAACCCTTATATGAGCATGCTAAATATCTAGCCCTGCACCTCGGTGTCTTGTAATATGAAAATAAAACACTACAGTCTGCAGTGAGTCTTTGTGGCTTTTAGCAAGTAAACAAATGAAGTTTGATGATTAACATGCAACATTTCCTGTAGATCAGGGGTCTCAAACTCATTTTCTTTCAGGGGCCACATTCAGCCCCATTTGATCTCCAGTGTGCCAAACCAATAAAATAATAGCATAATAACCGATAAATAAGGACAGCTCCAAATTTTTGTCTTTGTTTTAGCGCAAAAAACCCCATTAAATTATAAAAATACTTACTTTTATAAATTATCCAAACAAAAAAGATGTGAATAAGCTGAAAAAACAGAAATTTCTTGAGAAAAATAAGTTCAATTTTTGCAATATTATGTGTAAACTTACCATTTCTACATGTGCATTATGGATTGGATCTGCAAAAACACTAAACACTTAGTAACAGGCAGAATATTTTAAAATTTGTGCTTAAATTAAATTAAGTAATTAAATTTTTTTGACATTTCAGGTTGTTCATATTTGTTCGGGTTATCAACATTTTATTGTCACAGGATAGTTTGTAAATGTGAATATTTTCATAATTTAATGTTATTTTTTTGCACTAAAACAAAAGACAAAAATTTGAAGTTGTCATTATTTATACACATAATGTAATATTATTTTTTTTCACATCAAACCGAATAAGAAAATATGGAGTCATTCTTTTTTGTAGATTATTATGCTGTTATTATTTTACTGTGGATCATAGTGGTCTGTATGTGGAACCTGAACTAAAATGAGCTTGACAGCCTCGACTGTGGAAAATTTTGCACTTTACAAATTCATCCCAGGGGCCGGATTGGAACCTTTGGCGGGCTGCATTTGGCCCCTGGGCTGCATGTTTGAGACCCCTGCTCTAGATGGGACAGCAAGGCAGTTCTTAGCTAGAGGGTTGAATTCTTGGTTGGAATAGGGACTTCAGTTATCTCCAAAATGTAACATGATGTAACATGTAGGGTAAGTAGGTGGTGTGGTGGCGTAACGGTTCGCAACACTTAAAGGTGTATTTTCCTGTTTTTATCCCTGACCACGGTGCTGATTAAGATCTGGAGTTGGTCCCTGTGAGCCTTCAATGGCAGCTCAGTGCTCCTAATGTGTGCTATGTGCTAATGCTAACGCAAGGTACTGTGTGCGTATTAGGATGGGTAAAAGGGTAAAATGCAGGACTGAATTCCCTTACAGGGACAATAAAATGAGTTAACCTTTCACTTTTAAGTTAATACCCTCCCTTGGGCACTGCTCAGCTGTAGCTGCTTCTCCTAATGTAGAAACTTTATTTGTAAATTGAAATAAGTTTTTTTTTCTGAGATTCACTACTGCCATCAATATTTTGTGATACTTCAAAACGAGCACGAAAGTACGCTAATAGAAACCCGGCTCATGCTGTCTCCATTGTGCTGCTCTTCTGCTCTGTGATTTGAGGTGTCTCCTTAGTGAGGATGTAAATGAGTCTGATAGTTTTTTGTGTACAGCTCCAGGATAGCCTTCAGTTTTCGAGAGCACACTCTGGATAAGTGAGGATAATACGAGGCCAATGCTTCAGTCTGTGGCACCATAATTACATTTAGGCCCTGCCACGACTTGAATTAGAACTAGGACCTCCAGCTCTATACCTGAAATCCTCCTCTCCTGCTAACCTTCACTCTTTCCATCCCCGACTCTCCTCTCACCCAAGATGACTCAGTAAGCACAATCTTCCCAAAAATCTCATTAAGGCCCACCACAGCCACTGAGTGCTGTTGCATTATTCATGTGTTTTTCCCAAGCACTCTCAAAAAAATGGGTGAATAATTCCATCTGATGTTTAAAACGCACAGCAAAAAAAAAAAAAAAAAATTAGATGGGTTATATCTAACCTTAACTTTAAACTAACAATACTGAGATTGGGCTACTCATGGGAAATTGTACTGTTTAGTGATCCATAAGTAACTCAGGAGGCACAAAGTTACATTAAATAAATAATCTGAATAAATAATTCAATATGCTTCTCTAATAAGATGAAATGCGGCATTAGACTTGTTGGGTTATATTTAAATTTGTTAAATGATGATCAGTGTTACACCACATATGACTCATCTGTGGACTGATGGCTACCATATTTCTGTGGGACTCATTAGCTTGCAAATATTAACGTTTTATTTATGCATGGCATGCTAATCCACCTAACACTGTAAGTGTTCTTAAAGTCCCTGCAGAGCCATCCATATCCGAGAGATATGCAGAATTCCTCAAGTGATGTAAGAGGACTTGTCAAACTTTATTAACGTGGAGAGTCTCAAGTGCATGTACAGAGGAAAAAGGCTTTTGTTTATGAGGGTTTGTGTTGGGAAACTTTTGTTAAACGATATTTCAGTCAGAGACACTCAAGTCAAGGAATTAATCATTTATAGTAAATGGTTGTATAATAGGCTATAGTTGTCAGAAAAAGGCTTGACTGTTTTTTTTGTTTTTTTTTTTAACAGCTCTCAATGAATCTGAGCAGCAATGAAGTGCAAAGAGCTGATACTAATAAGACAAAGCAAGTGTCACGTCAGTTCTGTCCCCAAGCTAATGCCATGCATCATGGAATTTAGATAAAATACAATATGGGTTGAGCCTCTGCAATTTCTGGCAAAAAGCAAACAACTTCAGAGAAGCTGCCAAATATCAGAAGTAAAAAGTGACTGTTTAGGAACACTGAGTATTTTTTTAAAAAGCTAAGACTTTTGTTTTCAGTAGATAGAGGAAGCCAACACAGAACAATAAAGACAGTAAAATTGATTTATATATTGTTCCGTTCTGGCTTTAACTTCCTTCCAAAAAACATCCACTTACTTCCACTTATAGAGAACCAGTAAAGACCAAGAGTCATTTGTTGTTCTGATCTCAGGTCTTAAACCTTTTGTCTGTCATGTCGCTGTTGACTGACAGCTGTGATTGACAGGAGGTTCATGTCCTGAGTCCATGCAATGTTAGCTAAAATGTTTTAACAGCTCTCCTTGTGCTGTATTTATACCAAAGGTTGCATGGTGAAATAAAAACTTAGATTTGACAAGAGAACAAACTCTGGTGTCTATTGGAGGTCGTCTGATGAGCCAAAATAACAACAGCCAAAAAGCCAAACTCAAGGCTTCACAACAGTGTCATAATACTGCACTATCCTTTTCTTTTATACATTCTGTAGATTCATGTTGAAAATTTACAGAGCACAAAGTTTGGGAACTTTTGCATCTGTCACATTTATCTCCAGTAAATATTTCTGCTGGCAGGGTACTGTTTCCTCATCATCTTAAGTGTAAGCTGTTGCCTATTTTTGATGCATCTGAAACAAGTCAACATCAGACCTCCTCAAACAGCCTCTACACATAATAGAAAATCTTGTACAAGTACTGAGGTTGCAGTATCATTTCATGACTCCACTTTACCTAAACAGGAGACATATGCTGTAGGCAAGCCCCAAGGAAGGCGGGAGATTCCACAGCTGTTGCTGTTAAAATATGCAAATTGGTAAAATATGGTTCCAACTAAATATAACCCATCATTAAACTTTTAGTGCTGCATTAAGCAGGAGTATAACGCTGTAATGACCCCACTGAGTCCCAACCTTGGAATGATTTAACCATCGTGTGAGTGTGGAGGCTAAAGATGCAGAGCACTGAGAGACGGATGAATAAACATGCAGGCATCAATCAAACAGTGTTGTTGCAGCAGGGTGTTGTAAGGCTTTGTCTAAGTTGTACAGTGGTTGGCAGGGCTGAAAGATATCTTCATCCAGGCAAATAAAGTATGAAACACAGTTGCATACTGTTTATATGTCAGCTAGTACTTTACATCTGAATGTGAGTATGAGTATGTATTCAGCTTCAGTTCATAGTTCCCGTTTGCGTTGCATGGGTTTATATACATGTGTGTTGCGTGGTGTGGCATGAGTGGAGGGCTTCAGCACCATAAGGCCAAATGCCTCTCATCTCCATGTGCAGTGAGAGCAGAGTCTAACGAATACTGGCAGATGGGCAGAGGGCATCCAGTAAACATCCACGCAGGTCAGGATGACATTAAAATGTCTTTGAGTGGCTGCGTTGCTAAAGAGGGGTAGTCCTCACACAAGCACAAGCAGCACAGCAGCAGTACAGTTGGTACACTATGGTACAGTACAGTACCAGCATTTACAGGCATTTTATATCTAGTTGATTTGTATATTCATGGTCCATTATAGCAAACGTTTTAAACAATGAAATATGCAATTAACTCACACTATTAGTCTGCATTAATTGGTTACATGTCACCAGTGTCATATTCTGTTTACTGAGTTAATATAAACATCTAATGTGCCCATTTTTCACAAGAATGAAATGAATAAAGTTAAAGTGAATATACATAATTTGATCTGAGAGTAGTTATAAAATGCTACAATGCTCTGTTGAGTCACGTAGTGTTTATGTTTTGTGCTTTTATTGTGTATAATTGTGTTTATTATAATCATTATTTGGTATGAGATCAGCTTCCAAGAAACAGGAAGTCCCTGTGGAACTATTCTAGGATGAGATCACTGGTTGGTTAGCCCATTTACGAGAAAATTCTGGAAAAGTTTAAAATTTATATTCCTCAAAGAAAGACAGTAACAGAGTTGTATATTTCCAAAGAGCTGACCTTAGGCTGTGTTTTAATTGTGCTGTCTCTACTTTGTGAACTAAACTACAGTGTGAAGAGAAAGACTGTGGGTCATGATTGTGATTAAAACAAATTACAATATGATCTTTGGACCAGATTGTACTCCAGCATTTTCTGAAGGGTCTCTTGTATGTTTAACATCATTTTGGACTTCTACTTTCTAGTTTTGACAACTAGTTTCCTACCTTTTATATGTAATCTAAACTGTGAGTATGGGGTTCAACTTGCATCAGACATTTATTATGCAGTGTTTCCTGTTGAATCATTTAAGCAGAGTTCAGCACATACACACACATATACACACAAGTAGCATGGTCAGCACTCTGGTGGGCTCAGTTGGCAGCGCTGAGGACACACGGCATGCTGTCAGTGGCACGTTCTCACTGACCTCCGACCAGTGAAACACAGCAGAGCAGGACATCCTGCAGCCTGCTGGACACAATTCAGCCAACTGGCCGTGTATGACGCCAAAACACGTCATGCACGGCCGAGCATGGAGAGGCAGGAGGGTGGCAAGAGGAGAACTCAGACAAGGATACTTACTTATTTATTTAAAAAAAAAAAAAAAAGTGATGTAACCAGAAGTAGCATCCTTTTATACCCAAGATTGAAATTTTTGCTCCACATCCAAAATGGCTCCAAGTGCATGTTTTTCATTCACTTGTGACATATTTCACTCTGTGATAAATTTAACAGACACATCAAGCGGCTGATTTATGTGACGCACCACCGCCACTACTACAGTGCCACCACAATCTAACAGTTGATTCTGTATCTAGTCAATGTAGTATGTATGGAAACTGAGAAAGTGAGAGTTGAGGCCTGCTTAGGTCTTATTGCGTCACTAGTTTGTGTTGTTCCTGTTATCTGACCCCTTCTGCAAGAAAACAACATCAGCCACACATTGCTAATTCAACATAGATTAAAGTTTAAAGGTTAAAATTAAGGTTAACAGTTTTTTTATCCCTGAGGGGAAATTTGATCACTATATTTTACCTATCCTGATAACAACAGCACCTAGCATTAGCATTAGTACATATTAGAAGCAGTGAGCTACCATGAAGGAGGCTTGGGGACCAACTCTTCAACTGCACCATGGTCAGGGGGACTTGCAGAGGAAGTAACCCTCTAATGGTGGAAAACTGGTAAACTCCAACTGAGAATCAAACCTGGAACCTTCTTGTTGTGAGCAGTTGCTAACCATTATGTCATCGTGCCACCAATTTACCCTAAATGTTCCATGGTGGGGATAACTGAAGGACCAGCAGGACATGGAAAATAAGAATATACAAACGTAGAGAGAAAAGCTCAACTCAACACAGCTAACCACCACACCGCTCCGCAAATTTGCTGCAATTCCCATATCCAACTGTGCTATCTAGCCCTTTGGTTATATCACAGACAGTTTAGGAGTGTTAGGATGGATGTGGATTGTTTCTGAAGCATTGCTAGAAATACTGTTTTCCTCCAAAAATGCCTTTCTAATATGGTAACATGGTGGATGTGGCTTCAAGAGCCTGGAGCTGATGTCATGGTTTTAGAAACTTCAATAATCGTTATTGTTGGGAGTCTAATGGGGGTGACATCTGACCCTTTGAGAATGTGATCAAATAAGTAAAGAGTGAAATTCACGGTTCTCTCCGCTATTATTTGAAATGTTAACATAATTAAGTTGAGTTCGGTTGACTAAACAAATATAGGGAAATATATATGAAAATTAAATGTTGAAGACTGTGCAAATCTCTGTGTGCATGTATGAAGCCAAGGTACATATAAACTCCTAACCTCTCCTGTATGTACTGTACTGTATATATGAGTCTAAATCTAATGTCGCCACTGATTCTAATATGTTGTAATGTAATAGGTTGAGTAAATGTCTATGTGTGTGTGTGTGTGTGTGTGTGTGTGTGTGTGTGTGTGTGCGTATGTCAACCTGTCATGCGACCGTGTCCTGCTCATACCAGACTGTCTGAATCACGCTGAGGCCAGAAGGCAGATCTAAGGCCCTTCTGCTTTCATTTATAATTCAGAGCAGCGCCACATACCATTTGTCTGCAGCAGAATTACAATTTCATATCTCGTGTTTCTAGGGAATTGCTTTTTGAGACAGAAAAAAAGAGGGTGCGCACCTATTCAGGGTTTCAGGTGTTCTTTTATAAGACCTCTTTAGGGAATAAAGGAGTATCATGTTGGGAAATTTATCAGCCAAAGAGATACAATATGAAAGCCACGAAAGATAGACATCCACAAAGGCTTCAGACGGTTTCATGCATTCATCGATGAAGAAATCAATAAATCTGCTCTGCGTCTGCTGCATCTCATTTTCCCTCTGAAGCTCTGTTCAACCCAACACTGAATGTTTGCCGCTATAATGAATATTTAATGTCTTTATATACAAGTACACACTGTTATGAATGAACTGGCCTAAATAGACTGAAAAACACAAATTTCTTTACAGGAATGTTCATTTTAATGGCAGCAGATTATGCATGGAAGATTCTAATTTCTTCAAGTGTGTATTCACCCTTGACAGCTAGAAGATACAGCACATACTGCCTGTAAAACTGATTTAAAAAGTTGCATGAGAATGTTGTGTGATATCCAAATGTGGGTGCTTGACTTTTTTTTTTTTACTCTTCTAAGGGCTTTAAAGAATGAGACAGTCTCTTAGATCCTTACAACTGGCTCTGGGTCATGCGAATCAACGACCAAGGCAGATAAAACTGGATTGTTCTTTAAAACACATCATAAAACATTGCTGGACTAAAGATTACACATGATGATTACCTCTACTATTAATAATAAAGGAAAAAAAATAGTAGAAACTGACAGTGAGCAAGCCCTGCATGTACTTAAACAATTTCTTTCATGAAGCAGCTGGTTATGTCAGCAAACATGGTTAAAAAAACAAGTACAGTTCCAGCCCGACAAGGAATTCCTTCCTAAATACACTGATCAAAGGTACAAAGCATACTTGCCAGGCTAAAGTGCCTACTCAACAAAGTCCAGGTATGCATAAATTTGTTCCAAGGATAAACAAAAACTACAAGTGTACAACTGTTATGCTTATATTCAAATCTGTTGGAACACCACGGATAATCTGAAGTAAAATAACAGAGGAGTAAATCCATTGTTAGTGCCTCAGTGACAGTATTGTTGTACTTGAAAGGCAATACAATGATTTACAAAAATAGTTTATACTGTAAACTGCTAGCAGTAATCCAAGAACATCTTATGAGCTGCTGGAATGACTCTAAAGTTGTGCAATGTGCTGAATGGAGGTGTGTAGCTGAGACTCATTGGTCAAACTGTCATCACTGGTTCTGACTCACTGCTTAACCTTTCTGAGCACAGACCATTATTTAGAACAACAACAGCACCCGTGGGGAGAGAAAACAGGAAAATGGATGGACCTGCAGCAGGAAAGCTGGGCACACACAGTCATATGGAGTGTATCAGCTCAAACACTCCGCTATCCCTTTATTGAAATGGAAGATGATTCACTCAGTTTAGTTTGTTCAGATTAAATCAAGTTAAGTAAGGTAAGCCAAATTATTTTGGTTGTTGAGTTTAGTTACTGCACTTCAGGGTGTTCAACTGACAAATTAAATGTTCAATATCAGTCATTTTCTACCTCATAAAAAGATTACTACAACAAAGAAGCTGGCAAAAGTAAAAAAAAAACCACATGAACACTTCACTTAAACAAAAAAAACCTCAAGTCTTGTATCACTGCTACAGTAATGTGTAAAGTGGATAATATGCATTCATCACATAATGTGGACCTTTGGCTCCTGTTCTATTAATGTTAGAAATCAACACTGCAAATGCAGACTGCAGCTGCAGTTGACAGACAGTGCGATTAATGTTGCAAAATTAATCAGAGACAGCAAATAAGTGTCAAGGGAAACACAAACCAGGTTTGTTTTAGGTTCTTCATGACTGAGCAACAATAGTAATCAAGAGGCTACTCACAGGTGGGCTGACAAGGGGTGGTGATAATGGAAAATATTAGCACCTATGCAATAACCAAATAACACTAAATGTGATAATTTCTCTCTTGTTGGAATCTGTTCTTTTTGTTCATGTTTGAACTACCTAGAGGTACAATTAGGTGAAAAAAAAAGATGTGGAACACTTGTAGAAATGCAATAAAACACTAGACTGTGCCCAAGCTGGAGTCCACTATTTTACATCTGTTCAAACCGTTTTCTCACATAGTTTTAGAATTTAGAGTCATAGCCATAGATTCTAAACAATTTACGGATGGAGGAGCTATGGCGTCTCCCATTTCTGAACTGCTATTTTGATGCCATGTTGCCTTGTTGGAACCAGAAATGATCATATTTGTAAACAGTACTTTCACCATCTTGTTAGTGCCACCTAAGCACAACTACAGTTGAATTGTCTAACAGGGAAAAAAATAAAAAC
>JAPTYQ010000003.1:23288827-23299239 GCA_029814465.1 Ostorhinchus cyanosoma
ACTGAAACTTTGAAAGTCCAAATCAGCAGATGAGGAAGCTGTCACACAGATATGTCATTCAAAGCTTAACCCGGCAAACATCAATTAATGGAGAAAAACTCATTTATGGACCATCAGATCCCTTATTAGAGGGTGTGAATAAAACAGATGAGACCAAAATGAGTCCTGGAAAAGTCCAATGTACGTCTATGGAAACCAGTATTTTCTGGAGCCACCGCAGCAGCCATCAGCTGTATTCCAACTTTAAGATCCTTCTACATTAACCTCGTTTTGGAATCAAGATCCTTGCCTCCTGATTATAGCCAAACATGAGTATCATGAGGTCATAGAAACCTTGACATTTGACCACTAAAATCTAAAATCTACAGCTTTTAGTCCTACTGAACTTTTTTGCAAAGTTAGAAGACAAACACCTCAAGGCATCCTCGATATATCACATGGTTGATAATAGACTAACACAAGGTCATGGTGATCTTAACCTTTGACCACCAAAATCTGTTCAGTTATTCCTTCAGTACAGTCGAATATTTGTGCCAAATTTTGCTGTTAAACTGACAATGAAATATTGTAAGAATGAATAGTTAGCAGACCTGAGATCACAGCATGCTTGCCCTTTGACTTTTGTTCAGCCTCGAGTCAAAAAGACTGTTTGTACCAAATGTTAAAACATTCTATCAACATAATGGTCGGGCATGGTCGTCTCTCATTTGCTTCTAATGGACGGAATTTCAAATGTCTAAAAAAACCAGCAATTTTGTTTTAATTTTCTTCAAACTTGGCCAATATTTATAGAGGCAATTGATATGATGACATCAGGACACACATAGACATAATGAAATAAGCTGGATTAACGGCAAAATTATATAATTCTGTTGTTGTTTAATTTTAATGCAATATTTTGAAATAAATAAATAAACAAAATGAGCTACCGGACATTGCGAGGGGTGGGGTTTGCTGTGTCTGGTACCACTTGTTATACATACATCAAGGCAATAAGTTGAGGTGATTGGAACCACTTTACACATGCCAGGAAAGTTCTAATCTAATAAGTATATCGAGGCCAGTAACCACACAGTTATCGAATCACTTTATTTAGTATCCAAGTAAACAGTTCAGCTGGAATCCATGTTGGGTTGAAGAAATATTGTCCATCATGAGGTCAAAGTGTTAGAGTTTAAAGCTATTTGGGGTATGAGGCGCTATTTAATTTTTCTGGGTGAGAAACAGCCCAGAGGAGTAGGCGGGTACTGCTTGATAACTTCCTTTTAATTTGAAACTGGTCAAAATAAACAGGAGCCCACCCCTGCTGTCTAATCTTCACCTGTTACAAAGTAGCTGCTGCTTCATGTTGTGATTGTTGAGTGTGAGCAAAGACTGCGGCTTTATGGCTGCAGACAAAGACGGCATTGAAAATAGACCAGAAAGTGGGTTCCCTGGAGCTAATTACTAGCCGTACCGTGATTGGCTTTAAATACCAGGTGGGGAGAACAATGGTGCGTCCAGACAAAAGAACCGAACAAAAAGCCATCCCACTAAGTGAATCCACCGCTAAGAACATGAAATGAATGTGTGTTATGGATGCATTTGTGCGGTCAGAACAACAGAAAGTCCCAAGATAAAAGTAATGACAGTTCTGTGTTGAGATCTAGACTGAGATTTTGTTGAGCCTCAGCTTTATTTTACATGAGCAGAGTTTACAGGCAAATGGTGACACTGATCTGAAAATGTTTCAAATCCTTCAGAAATATGTATTATCCTCCTTTTATAGTCTACTCCTCTTCCTCTATTTTTGGAACCAAGTACTTATGGGAGCACTGGAGGAAAAATTAGAACACGGCTGCCAATACTTAGTACATTCACTACAACTCCAGCTCCATAATGGTGCAGAAACAGGCCCCATGTTCCCGTGTGTAACTATGGATAGCGATGGATATGAGTCTTGCCGATCGATTTGTCCAGGCCTACAAACCAATTATTTCTTCTAGCTGTGTGGCTGTCCAGAGATTCCATTTTAATTACTGCTCCTAGTTGGTGCTCCCTCATATTCAGGGGAAGGTCATGTAATGGATCATCAGCTAGTGTTTTCCAGAAGAGTAAGATGTTTTTTGGTGGATGGGAGGTCAAGCCATGTGTCATTAATGGTTGTCAAGTAAAACATTACCAATACACCGACTGTCTAAAATCTGTCAAAAATCGACTTGTTATTTTTCTTGTAGGTATGCATAACTTGCATGAAAATAAAGGTTAATGATATATGATAATAACCTCTGTTACACAGGACAGTAATCTGGTTTGCATAAGGTGCAAATGTGTTCGCACTGTGGGAATAATACAATTTTGGTACAGATTACCTATGGCTGTTAGCTTCATTTTTCACCCCCACTATGAACTAAATGTCATATTGTACTGTTTCTGATCATCCACAAAAACATTACAACACCTAAAGTAACATTCTGCAATATTTCTATCCACCTCGTTACTGTACGGTGGCAATATACAACCGAAAGAAAATAAAACAGGTAGACAAAAAAGTGTAATGTTCTGAGATTTACTTTGGCCTCTACTAGTATCAATCTGCCTCAAATGAGGATAGTTGAACTGTGTCTGACCATCCACTGGCTCCACTTTACTGACAGGAAATGGATGGGCTCTGTCCACCAGTGTTCGTAACTTCCCCCAAAAACAAAAATTGGCCAAGTGTATGCTCGTAGAACAGTAGACAGGATTCTAACTTCTCTGAGAAACCATGTAATCTTGTTGTCCAAGAACAGTATCTTGCTATATTGACACAAATATACAGCTCTGGACCAAATGACAGTAAGAGACCACGGCGATTTCCTCTGAAATCAGCATGTCTGCATGCACGACAGCCATTCGATTCCTGTGTCTGTTTAATTCCAACACAAGCAGACGTTACTCTACTGAATAAACAACTCATCTATGTCTTATGTAAGAAGTATAAGTATAAAAAACACCACTGTGGCCATCACTATCTTCTTGCAATAGGACAAGCTGGGTGGCAAAAACAGTGCTATTAGTACCACAAAATGGAATCCAAAAACAACTATGAAAACTACTGGACTTCTACTCTGATAATGTTCCCGAACTCTGAGGACTGTTTTTTCTGTCAGGACAATGCTCCTGCCTCAGCTAGGTCCATAAAGGTGTGGATGAATCTCCAGACCTGAACCCACTTTGAAAACTTCTGGAATATAATCAAGAGGAAGATGTATGGTCACAAGCCATTGAACATTGCTGAGCTTCTGAATTTCTATGCCAGAAGCTGCATAAACTCATCCAACAGTTACAATATTAGTATTGTGATGTTTAGAAATGAATAGGAACTAGTTTTCTTGGCATTATTTGAGGACTGAAAACACCTGCATGTCTTTGTTATTTTGACCATGTGTCGTGTTCTGCAAATACATGCTCTAAAAAACACACATTTTTATTTGGAATTTGGGAAAATGGTTGTCAGCATGACTCAAAAACATACCTATACATGGTAAAATCAGAGAAAGGGATAATTTTGCAGTGGTCTCATTTTTTTCCAGGGCTATAAATGAAAATAACCACATGGTACCAACTGAATTTGACCGTGCTTTCCTTTTTTGGGGGGAAAGTTATAGGTAGTTCCTGATACTTTTTGTACAATCACCACCTGTTGAGGATTCACAGGTGATGTGAAAACACTGCTGACTTCTGACCGGTTGGAGAGAATGTTTACTATTACTGCATCTTTAATGTGCATTTGTAATCTTACTAGTCTTTGTTGTGCTGCCTGCACTCTTTACTGTAAAAAAAACCCAACCAAACAAACAAAAAAGTCTCCTTGCTGTGATGAAGCCGAGAATCACAGACTGCATCCTTTCAATATTTTACAATTCCTGCGTTTGTCGCAGGATAAAAAGCAGTTTCATGTGATGTCTCTGGGGCAATCAGCTTCACTGCGGGGTATCGGAGTGAGTAAACTTGAGTCAAGAATTGAGTAAAGGCTCATTTTTAAGGTAGACACATCCTTTAAAGTAAACAATGCAATTGAAGCCCACTGTGGTATATGTCTTGACAAGTTAATTGTATCTAATGATCACAAACCAAACAATCATAATCCATACTGTACATGAAGAAAAATGGAAGGACAAAAGGAGGAGAAGCTTAGATGCCAAAACAGAACTCCTTCCACAGGCAAAATAATCATGCAATGGCTTTTTGTGCCTGGGTAGAATCAGAACTTTTGCACGGTTTCCTCTTTCATTGGAATCTCCCCATACTTCTTGATAACTATTTCAGTTTGTTCCTATAGGCAATGCATAGCCAGGACTTAAGGAACCAGGAATGGGTGTAAATGGGGCCTTTGCTTGAATTGTATTACTACTAACAAAGATTCCAAACTAAGAGCAATGACCCACAAAGAGCAGCCATGATAAGAGCACAGTACAGGATACACCAGACCATCTTTAATAATTATATAACATAATTTAACCTAGTTTGACACCTAAAAAGTTACTGGTGACCCACTGGGTATAGGTTTGAGGCATGGTTGAGGTTGTGCTCAAGTCTGATGCATGTAACTTGGACTTACACTTCTGCCATTGGCAATTTTGTGGAGAGGGTGAACAATAAATCCTTATATTATCTTATTATGTGTAATTTTTCTTCAGAATTTGGCTTCACATCTAACTTAATTCATTTGCTGCTGAAGAAAAATGTTGCATTTGCCCACTGTGGAGTGTGGTAGTATCAAAGCTTTCAATCTGGGTTGTTTAATGCTGGTGGGCCTTTATTTTTCTTTCTTTCTTAAGTGTAACGGTAAGTCCGTCACCTGATGGCTGACACCTGAGCTGGCTGCTCCTCAGCTAGATAAGATGGTGGAATCAGTCAGTCTTTTTCTGCCTGGGCGGGTGGTTTGGTTGGCGTTATCTCACATTTATTTCTGTTATCTATTACTCCACATGTTCCACTTATTCATACACACACTAAACCACTGATAGTACTGATTCCAATACTTGAATGCTCCTAAAGTACTTTACATTTGGTTGAAATAAACGGTCACACGTGTTCAGTTTTTCGAAATGTTTTAAGGTTTAGAATCTAGTGCAAAATCAAGAAATCATTTGAGGAAAGGGTATTGAATATTTCTAAACACCCCAATAGTTGCCAGTTGCATTTTCTGTAGTTCTCTTGAAAGGAGGCTTTCAGAAATGATTGTAGTTCCAACAGAAGGTGAAATAACAATAATTACACAGCGCTAGCATAGCTTAGTTATTTTTAAATGGGGTTAGCTCCATTTGAATCAAACATTAGGTTATTTGGCTGTTAGACTGTATCATTTTAGCTGCCTCCTTCTGGGACATTTAAACTTTATTAATATTCCATTGCAAAGCTGGTAATGCGCCCTTGCAGCTATGACAGCTATGAGAGCTGCTAAAGAGTGACAATTAGGCTAATAGCTAATGATAGCAGTCAGTGTTGTGAGGAAATGCAACATTCATGATAATAGTTCAGATTGATTAATTACGTTGTCTACCGCTGCCATTTTAATTCATCTCTCGTGCTACAGAGCTTTTATCTTATGACAATGTCAGTTCTAGCCGGCATACTCTGTCTGACCCTGTTCATTACTATGAGAGGCAATAATGTCAGTTTTTAAATGTGGTTTCAGATTACTCTTTTGGTCTATGTGTGTGTGGGTGTGTATGTATGAGAAGGAGAGACCAAGAGAGTAAAAATAAAAAAAGAGGAAAAGATAATGTGACAATGTATTCCTGTCAAGTGTTTCTGAAAATACTCATTCTGTGTTTCAGGCAGACCGCAATGAGAAGTGCTCCATGGCTCTCACATAATAAGCTGTCACTCGGTTGCATATTATTTTTGCAGCGGGCCATGCAAACACACTTTTCTTGCTCTAGAAGGCACACTTCGTATTCAGGGCAGAGGGGAATGACAGGCTAACAGCGTATGCTCAGTGGTTCTCAGTAGGTGTCCTGCTCCGGCGCTGGACGCTGTGTGTCGGGGCCAGAAACCTGTCAGGACTGTGACTGGGATCAGCCTTTTGAATGCTAAAAATTCAGCAGCCCACTGGGTTGACAGATATGTCAACAGGTTTGCTGTTTCTGTTCCTGTGAATCCCATGCCTGCCAACATCTGATGCGCCTCGGTCAAACATGATGGATCGCCTGATACATTTCTTTTAGCAGCTGAATAGGAAAAGACAGATAGCATGTCAGAAAGGAGTAGTGATGGGGCTTCAGAGGCACTTCATACTGAGATGCAAAGTAAATCTGAGTAATAACACCGCACTTTCATTTGAAAACACTAGATACACTGAATGATGACAACTCCCTAGGACAATCATAAACTTCACTTCCCCTAACCCGTCAGGACCCTATAGCACCCTCTCTGGGCTGAACAGTGGATTTTTCAACAGTAGTGTGAATCCCGATTTGACATGTGTAAACAAATCAGCTGTATCTTAATATAGTATTGAATTGCAAGACATTGTTACTCAAAACTGTTAGAAGATTCTTTACTTAAAATTTAGCATTTTGTTGAACTATATTTGTAATTCCAAAGTTAATTTAAAAGAGGTTCTTTTGTGGCAACAGGTCCAGAATGAACCCCATATTCACCCATTGGGAGCTGAGATAGGATCCAACACCCCCCACGACTCTCACAAGTACTATGCCATTCATAAAATACGTAAATGGATGGATGGATGGATGGATGGATGGATGGATGGATGGATGGATGGATGGATGGATGGATGGATGGATGGATGGAGACTACAAATATTTGAATAGGCAACAATAACCTGCATGAGGCTAATGATTTGTTTTCTATTAATTATACTTTTGTTCAGACAAGGTATAGTTACTGGGTAAAAACTATACCTTCTCTGAACAAAGGAAAAAAGAAAAGCATAAATAATCTGCCTAGTGTTACCATCGTTTGAGATTTGACTGACACTTGCCAGAGTCCATAAGTGGAGAATTAGTGCAGCTTAATGTTTCTCCTGCGGCTCTCACCTTCTAATACTGGACTGGCTAGTGTGTTATCATCTAACAGGCATATAGAAAAGGTTTGTTGAGCTATATGTGGCTCTTCAGGCCCCTGGGAATTAAAAGCAATTCATTTTCAATTCAAATCCTAGAAACATCAAGAGTTACATTATCCAAAAATAAAAATATTTAGTCATACTCTGCATTAAAAACAAGTTTTGAGCATTCTGTCAACTAAATTAACAACAAAAATGCTTTTTTTTTTTCTTTCCAAACTCCACAGCACAAACTTATCACACATAGCTATTTATAGGTGCTCTATTTCTAACACCACCACTGATTTTTTTCTTCTTCACTATACTAGACTATGTTTTGTTGAAATAAGCATCCCCCAGTAAATATAACAACAATCTCAAATGTTTTAGTTATTGTATTGTTCCTCCTCCGTTAATCAGATCTGAGGTCAAAAAGAAGCTTTGACGTCTGCCGTGTTGGGTTTTGATTGACAGGTCTGTATGACAGCTCCCTCGCCTGCTGAGTCAGACGTTCAGAGATTCGGTATTTTTAATAAAATTTATTTTTCCAGACAAGCAGCTGCACTGCAGTTGTGGTTAAGGTTCAACTAACAAGACTGTGAATTACTTTGTTAGCAGTAGCATTTAATACCGAAAATAGTACTTATTACTGACTCATGATATGCTCAATTATTGACGGATGTGTACTGAGTGAAATTTGAGAGAGAGACAGACAGATATAGAGAGGTAGTAAGATATGTTGTGGTATTTATGGAGACACACCCCCTTACGAACTATTCACCCCGTTCTTAGGACAACAATTTCACTCTGAATAATTCTGAACGTCTCTGGCAACACATTTCGGGCCGTTTCTCCGCGTAGAGTTACCGTCACTCATGCGCAAATGGGCCGTTGATCTGGTAGTGACAGGCAGCAGAACCAACCAATTAAGATGGAAGACGCTACTGCAACCACTGTTCCATGTTGTAGAACCTTCAAACTTTAAATTCGAGCCTTTATTATGCATAGCCTAGTGTGCAGGCGTATTATTGATTTTTTCTATCAAATGTATGGTGTGGCGGCAAGAACCTTACAAGTGGAAACACTGTTCTGAGCATTAACCCAGAATATTTGAAGCCTTGTTCTGAATACAATGTTTATGGCGCCAAAAGAAAGAGAAAGAGAAAGAGAAAGAAAAAGAAGAAAAACTAATTCTGACAGAAATATAGTGAACTGAGCTCTGCAGCACTTACACCATTATATAAGATTGACACTCCGTCTCACAAGCACAGGTTGTGTTCTTTATCTACACAATGCTTGACAGATGTTGCCAATAAAATAATTTTCCTCTATTTGAAGAGAAGAAGCAACCGTAAAAAAAGAGCTGGTGTAAAACATCCACCGACGGGGAGATGTGTGCAGTTCAACGGATCTGTTGGATTTGTGGACAAAAGGAAGAAGATGATGAGGTGCATCGCATAAACTAGGATGGAACATAAATTATTAATCATATTAATAATTTACATTTTATTCATTTGTATCAGAGGTGTCAAACACACGGCGCACGGGCCAAAACTGACATGAGATGAACTTGTGACGGGAAAAAATTAGACTTTAGATATTAATGATCAAAAGTGTCAATTTCACTTTAGTTCAGGGGTCACATACAACCCAATATTATCTCAAGTGGGTTGGACCAGTAAAATAATAGCATAATAACCTTTAAATAATGAATACTGTACTTTGCGCCGTTGTAGAGCCGCTGGGTTCTGTAATGATAAAATAAAGCTAGCTAACTATAAATAAACTAAGGCATAATATTGTTAAAACTGCACTGCTTTTGATGAAGAAATTTGAGGTTATTCAGGTTTTTTTTTCTTTTAAAAGGATAGTTTGTAAATGTAAAGATATCCATCACTTAATTTTACATTTTTTGCAGTAAAACAAAGTTGGAATTGTAATTTTTTTTTCAAGTTACTGTAATCTTATAATTGTAATTTGGTGGAGCGTTAGGACACAGTCTGAGGACGAACCTATAACATTCATTCATTATCTGAACCTGCTTTAATCCTTATGGGGTCGGGGGGGGGGTCGCTGGAGCCTATCCCAGCTACTTATGGGCGTCGCCAGTTCATCACTGGGCTGACATATAGAGATGAACAGTCACTCTCACATTCCCACCTATAGGCAATTTAGATTAACCAATTAACCTATCAGTGCATGTCTTTTGGATGGTGGGAGGAGCCAGAGTGCCTGGAAGGAACCTACGCAGACATGGGGAGAACGTAGAAACTCCGCACAGAAAGGTCCCACCCCCTTCGCCATTACATTTCAAAGCAAATCCGTAAAACTGGTGGAATCCTGCCTGAGGTAAGAGCTCTACCACGAACGCATGAGTTACTTTTACTAAGTCAGATGCACTCTTCCCAGATATTCCCTAAATTCCAATAAATTTAGGAAATAAAACTGATGAAGATAAGGCAGATCAGGGTAAAACACTTGGATCTACTTGCCACAGTTGGAAAATGCTCGCAGAACCACATGTAATAACACCCCAACGCTCATTTCTCTGTTCCCCAGCAGGTCAAACAGCTGTTTCACAATATTCCCTCTTTTAGTCAAAGTTGAAATAGTATGGTAAGGCACGAGACCCTCTCACAATGAAACCAGAGGCAGGACTTGGCTGCATTTAGAAATGTCAGGTAATCTGTCTTTCAGGGATGAAAAGGCAGCCGTGGGGGATACTCCTGTTTCCTCTAAAGAAATCAATGAAGGGGAGGTTTTATTTGATAGAAAGCAAAGACTGAGAAACAAGTTTAAGCTGGAAATACATTAAGGAAAGAGTAGGGAAAAAAAAAAGCCTGGTTCCAAGTTCACATGACACAATATTTCTGTCAGATATTGAGGTCACTATATGAAAATAGGATTACAAGTGTCGTGAATTCTTGTTCTGTCTGGGCTGAGACACATAAATGAATACATGTTGGTATGTAACCAGTCAAAAGCCAGGTTTGTGTTTACAGATGTTAGGAAAGTGATGGGAATGTAATTCAAAGAAACACCTTTCATTTGGAAAAAGGTGCTTCTGGAAGACTACTGTTTGACACAATGTAAAAATCCATCAGTCAGTCAGTTTTTAATGTCGGCGTTAGATCTCAAAACAATATGAAGACTTTCCTCTGCAGCTAAGTCTCTTCTTTATGTCTTTTTTGTCTTACAGTTGTGCTCATAAGTTTACATACCCTGACTGAATACTTCAATGTTCCAACATGACAATGACCTAAAACATAAGGCCAAGTCCACCTGTCATTGGCTAATAGCAGAAAAAAGTGAAGCTGAAGGAGTGTCCATCTCAGTTTCCTGACCTCAGTATCATTGATCCACTTTGGGGAGGAGTCAA
>JAPTYQ010000003.1:23317246-23328845 GCA_029814465.1 Ostorhinchus cyanosoma
GTAGGGAAGAAATGTAGGGGAAGGGGGAACTTTGGGACGGGGCCTTAGTTGTCATAGTTTGTGTAGTAGCACCGTGGTGTTTGAGAGCCAGTTGTCATATAAAATGCATCCTGTGTGACAATACAGCTACAAATCCAAATTAAAAGTGACTTTATCATCAACAAAATAGAACAAGGCCAAACATGTTTTTAAAAGGTCCAGTTTGAGGTTAAAACCAGCAGACGAGGAGTTTTTTTGTAATGAGTTGGAGAACAGTTTCCGACTCAATAATATGTGAAATCCTGTTGTTTCTATTGTGCGTTTTTCTTTCCCTTTGTTGTAACATCTTCATAAACTGACAAAACCATCCACCCCCCCCAAGCATATTTAAAAAAAAAAAAAACAACACCCATAACCACATGCACACTTTCCATGCTGCACAGTGCAAGATGTGTGTGACCTTTGACCCCCATCACATACAGCTTAGTCCAATACCAGGCTTTACCTTAAACATGAGAGGAAGGCAAATGGACAAAGAGGTGACATGCTGATGTGAGGTTTGATTTGTTTTTTTGTTTTTCCTGGAGTGAACAAGTTAAAGTCTGGCGCCCAGACTGATTCTGTAACTTTTAGTAAAATAATAAAAAAAAAAAGAACATGAAACATTCTTAGCTGGTTGTGAAAAAGCCTTTGAGTGGCACTTTTCTGAGCGGAGGCCTCCTCAGGTGATGGCACTGCAACGTCCAATACGAAACCATTTCAGTTACTTATTGCCAGTGAGGTAGAGAAGTACGGCGTTGGGGACTTCCAAGGTCTCGTCCTTTACCAGCACAATGTCATATGAGTCCAAATATGACTGTTTCCTCTCCTCCACCTATAGAAAATAAAACATAGACAAGATGAGCGCATATGAAATAAGAAAGTTGATTTTTTATATTTTTAGTGAGACCATTTTTTTTTTTCAACTCTAAACCAATATTCCATTATTATTCAAATATGCAATAATACAGTCGCGGAAAAAATTATTAGACCACCTCTTGTTTTCTTCAGTTTCTTGTTAATTTTAATGCCTGGTACAACTGAAGGTACATTTGTTTGGACAAATATAATGATAACAAAAATAGCTCATAAGAGTTGAATTTCAGAGCTGATATCTATCCATTTTCTGTGTTTTCTTGATAATAACCAAAATCACTTCAGTTCTTACATTAATATCTATATCATTGTACTGACAAAAACAGTGCTTTTATTCATTCCATGTTTTCTTTTGTCTGTTTTAGTCACATGATACACACAGGAGTTAGTACTTGATTGCATAACCATTGTTTTTGATGACTTTTGATGGTCTAATTATTTTTTCCACGACTGTAAATAAAATCAAACCCAAGTCGATTATCAAAAGCCCGCTGTGAGGACACACTCATGCTTTCCCTTGAGTCTACTGCTTATATCACATCACACAGCAATTTAATTCCTTAGTATTATTCACAGAAATGCTTACACACCTCTAACAGAAAAGCAAACGATCACTCCGTGTAAGCAAGACGTTACAGAGAGCGTCTTACATGGTATATACTGATCGTGTGGAATACACAAGCACCAAAACAGCAAGTTTAAGCAAAAAACCTGCACCTATAAGTCAGTTGTAAAGAAATTCTAGGGAGTAGCATGATAGCCTAGCATTCAGAAGGTAAAACTTCACCCTTTCAAGCATTGATGGTTAATTTACTCTATTCTGCAGGACTTTATCATAATACAATTGTCCAAATAACCGAAGGCAGCATCACTAGATCCACAAGCATATTCTAACTATAGTTGTATAAATGTATTTGTATGCATAGGAAACAGATGAACATGTGATTCCACCCAAAGAAGAAAAACAATGAAACAGGTTGTTTTTTTTGGTTTGTTTTTGAGGGGATTAAAACCAATATTGTTAATTACAGTCAAAGGGTATCCTCTTGTGGTTGTATGAAGTGCCTGTAAATCAAAAAATACAATGCCACCCAGGTAATGTTAATTATGAAAAAAAAAACAAAAACTAACTCTGTTGCCATGGCAGGACAGTGTTCGTCAAAATGAAATGAAGTGCCGTATTTACTTTGTAATATTCATCATATCATAACTTTCGTATTTTGTCTCTTTTTGTCACAATATTTTTCCCTGGAGTTACCCTGAACTTACCCGTGCCACAGTTATGTACTGCTATTCTAGATATTGTTTTGAAGGCACAGTCTGGTAATAAACCACTTCTGTTGTTTGAGGAAATGTTGAACTTTTCTGTGACATCAGGGTTCAGGTTTACAGGTATTTTTGATTATGCAACCTCAAATTACACCTATTGGTTTGTTCTAAGAGTATTGGAATTGTTTTACTATAATTAAACAGAAAATGAACAAACATACTGACAACAATAAAAACACAGAAATTTAACTAAGGCTGATCAAATGTTATGATCATTGTGAGATTATTTATCATAGTTTAGTGGTGAATTGACTTGACACCAACATTTTTCAGTCAGACTTTTTTAAAGAACACGAGGGGGAAGATAACTCCAGTGGTTAACTGCAAATGGAGGTGGGAGTTTTTGGCATTTCTGGTTTTGGATTTTGTTTGTTTGTTGTTTATTTAGATTTGCTTTTTTTCTTCTTTTTCTTTTTTGTTTTTAGTTTGGGGGTTAACTGTTTTCTACGGAAGTGGATTAGGCCCACTGGGGAAAAAAAAAAAAAAAAAGTTCAAGGTCCACTTTAATCTCAGAATTCTGACTTTTTTCTCAGAATAACAAAAAATATATATATTGGACCTTTTTCTTTTTTTTTTTTTCTCCCAATGGCCCTAATCCTCTTTTAATAGTTTTCATGTTTCTTCCTCTTTTATTTATTTTGCTGGGGCTCTCACATTCCTCACATTCTTGACTTTATGGTTTCAGTAGCATGTCTCAAACCCTGGGCTAGTTTTGACATTAAACATGATAATAAAGGCGGAACATGTATTTGAAGAATAGAATGGGAGCCAGGACTGAACCTTGGGGGACACCATAGTGGAAGTTTACAGGTGATGAAATTGAGATACCAAGAGAAATGGTTGAATATTTAGTTATAACAGTAGAACCTAAAGTACACTGCTTAAAAAAATAAAGGGAACACTAAAGTAACACATCCTAGATCTGAATGAATGAAATATTCTTATTAAACACTTTGTTCTGTACATAGTTGAATGTGACAACAGCATGTGAAATTGATTGTCAATCAGTGTTGCTTCTTAAATGGACAGCTTGATTTCACAGAAGTGTGATTGACTGAGTTACATTGTGTTGTTGAAGTGTTCCCTTTATTTTTTTGAGCAGTGTAGTTTGGGCATATGTCAGATTAAATTATCCAAAATGATTCCTGCCTGGAGTTCACTTGTTTATTTATTTAGATCTAATTAGCTTTAGCATCACCACAGCAGCTATTCTTCCTAGGGCCTTTTTACATTACATTGGAGTGGTAGACAGGAGAATTCTGTATGTAACACATGCATGAAAGGGTTAACCTGCAATTCATTAAGTCATAATTATAACTTAACAGAACCAATTTATTGACATTTAACTCTTAACATTTTAATTATAATTACTGCATAAAACAGCATTGGATTTCCTATTACACCTGCAAATATCGTGACAACATAAAACCGTGACAAACTGACTGCATCATATAATGTTTGTGCGCCCATGTAGATGTCAAAGGTGTGTGTTTCTGCATCCTGACTATAATTACAGCATTAAACAGATGACAGGGAGGGCTAGTGACGCATCAATGCTGCATCAAAACAAATATAACTGTCAGGGAGCAATTACCCAGATAATGTGTGATGATAAGGACAACGCTGATCATTTACACAGCTCACATTTGGAATAATAGCTGAAATGAGCAGCACACAGATCACTAAACCTGTGTCTATTAACCTCTGAGGGGGGAGTTCATCCATTGGGAGGCTGTGTGAGACAACCATAACTTACTGAGCACAATATTTATTCCAGCTACAGTGAATTTTTTAGTTCAAAACAAAAAGTTTGATGATAAACCTGGATTATGCTCCTTTGAGAACAAACCTCAAATGTGGTGTAGTGATGTTAAATAATGTCACTTGTGCATAGCAATGTCATTGTCCTGATTGACACTGGATTTTAATTTTGAGGTTATTATGATTAATTGAGAAATGTGCTGTCCAAGTTTTACTTTCATTTTAGAGCAGACCTTGGCATTGTACGGCACATGCTGCCAAATAGCTGAGCCTGACATAATATCATTGGCAAACTAAAAATCAATATCATCATAATACATGCAACCAATACACCAGCACTGCTCTTATTTTGAAGGACCAACTAATTTGCTGTTATTTTCGCATCACATCACTTACCATACTTAGCATAAGGCTTATGCATTGATTAGTTTGTTGGTCAGTTAATGCCAAAAAAAGACAGACTGATTCAGAATGCAGAGTTTTTAATAAGACATGGACTGTAAGTATTTCTTCACTTAAGTCAGAGGTAATGAAAAAGAAAAGGAGCTGAGATATGTAAACATAGGTGGAAGGATTTATTGTTTTTCATATAAAATCAATGTGGTGCTGGTTTTGTGACTATTCATTAAATAGTTGTATTCTGTCCTCCACATTTTCATTGTATTGTTTCATTTATGACATATATATTGAGCAGGGCTTCAGGTGCATTGATCCGACCCTAAACAAATGTCAAAGTTTCTCATGTGGCCCCATAAGAAAATTAATTGCCCACCCGTTTTAAAGTTTTTTTTTTAACCACCTTCTGCATTCCCTGTCAAACCATTGCACTGATTAAAGTAACTGTCATCACAACTTTACAGAACACACTTAGCCCTATATATAAAATCAATGTAACACATATAATAACAAAACATATACATACAAATGTTGGAGAGATTCATTATTTGTACGTATGTGTCTGTACCACTGGTCTCTAAGGCTACATTCAGACAGAAGGTCTTAATGCACAATTCAGGTTTTTTTGTGCGCTCCTTCATATTACACATTAAATGCAACTTCTAGCAGTTTTGAGTATGAACAGAATGCGATCCTGAAGTGATCCGAATGCGCAAAAGAGGTCCTGATGTAATACATGACCACGTAGGCACACACTGTGTTTGTGGAAGTAAGTATGTTTTTCCCACTGCTTCTCCTCCTGAGATGCAGAATGGTGACGTTTGTCGCATTTCAATGACATATAGGTCGGATAAATGCGACCTGGCCGTTCAGACTGAAGTCGCATTGCAAAATATCAGATACGTATTGGATTTAGGATCACATATGAACGTGGACTGGGTCAGACTTGAAAAAAACCTGATTTCAAACTGTCTTTAAAAGGTCAGATGCAGGTCACATATGGGCAAAAAAAATCAGATTTGGGCCACAATTGCCTAGAGTCTGAACATAGCCTTAGATTCTACAAAGAAGAAACCTTTACTTGAATACAAACAGCTCTTTAGTGCATCTACTGACAACACAAATTGTATGAGGAAATAGTGGTGATTTACGGTTTTACTGTAGTTATTTTGTCTAAAAACGGAGCTAAGCTAACAGTGCTATAATGTAAACTATCAGGTGACGCAGCACATGAAGATTTGAAGACACAGGGCTGTTCTAACTGAAACAATACCCGTCTGAGTTTTTGTTTTAGGACAGTGGTTCTCAACGGAAGGGGGGGTGAGCGACACTGTCGTGCGTGTGCATGCGTTAGCGACCACTGTTGTACATCACAACATTATAAATCACTCAGCACATGCTCCCCCTGCTCACGTATCGGATTGAGGTCATCCATTTCCCTGATCGCAAATTTGTTTTGGGGGTCAGCAGAGAGTCAATGATAAGGAGTTCACTTTGTCACAGCTTTATCTACACAGCCTACACATACTGTACGGGCTTGTTACGTTACTTGTAGAATTATGTATTGAGGTCCTGATTGAGGTCCGTGAGTGAGGGGGAACATCGTAGAGAAACCCTGTTTTAGGACAGACTTGGTGATACTATGAAATATGTGTGTAGAAAATGAGCTTTGTACATTATTCTGTGAGTGATACAGTCTGTGGATGCATAGTGTTGAGTTGTTGGTGGTTTTGATAGTTGTGTGTTCTGGTACATGACTGGTACCTGCTGTTGTGATTTTGGAATATAAATACTACATAGAATACCGTTAACAGTGAGCCTTGACATCAGATCTGAGGAATAATAACTGTAAATATGAATAAAAATCAGCCTTCACAGCAAAAGAGTTGGTCAAAACAAAGACAGGAAAGGGTTAATTTCTACATCAGCAGATATTCTCAGGATATAGCCTGGTGAAGTTCTGTATCTTCTGCTCCACTGCTGTTTCTTAGGTAAGATAATTTCATACACTCATGTAGTCTGAGACAGTTTTACTAGGAGGTGCATGATAACAACGTACCATCAGGGGGATATTTCTGCTGGTTAAAGCTGCTGCTCAGACATAAATGAACTTCTACACTGTATATTCAGGGATGATACATGAACTTAACAATGACCTCCTCAAGGGGACGTCACATAACACATTCCCCCCCAGCAAGGCCTGTTTATTACACAGCCTCATCCCTGTGAGTGACTCACTCTAACGGCACGCCATCAACAAAACAAGAATAATATTGTAAGGAACTCATAAATTACAAATTAAAGCGACTGTTACTTTGCTTAAGGCCAAGTGAGCGCTTCTGAGTGTGACGTGCACTGTAATCAAATCTTCTACTCCTCTGGTAAAGAGGAGTCCACCCTCAAGCAGAAAGTACATTTTGCTGTTCCAATGACTCCAGACATTTGAGTCACTATTTGTACAAAGAGGATGTATATGTGTCCCACGACTGCAAATTAAATCAGCGACACTGAATTTGACGACATCATGTGACAAATTAGGAATAACTCCACAGGGACAGAAATAGTGATATCTGAAAATGAATCTGTCAGAGATATTCCAATAGACAGAATTGAGCTGGGAATAAAAAAAGATACCCCCCCCTCTGAGGATGAAATTCCTTCAGCAGAAGAAGGGATGTAAAAACCAGAGGGGGTTTGATCCCCCCCAAAAAAAAAATCACACCCTGGTTATAATGGAGTAATGAGCTGATAATAAACTGGTGATAAGTAGTTAATTCCCATGTAATGTGATTTACTACCATACATTTAAATGAAAGGAAGAAAATTAAACATACAATTTCTACAGTACTATGGTGATACAAAATACAATGTTTGGAATAAATGGGAGGATATTCATAGTTTGTCTTAGTATTTATGTTTTGTATTTTTTATGATTTTGTACTGTGTTAATTCTGCTCTTGAGCTTTGTTTTAACAATACAGGCCTAATCCTGGATATGGTTCTAAATAAATCAATAATTTTTTATTTTTTTTTCAAAGACTCCCAATTTACAATTTTTTTGAGGAAAAACATTGATTGTAAAAGTCTAAAAAGATTTTAAAGATCTAAAACCATTTTATCATTTACTTGAAAATGCAAATAATTGAATGACTCATAATGCACTGGTGGTGTACACTTATTTCATGTCTTTCTCGCAAGGTTACCATATAGTTATCAAATATATATTACATTATTTTATGTTTTTGACCCATTTTTGTCCAATTACATCACTTTCAGTCTAATATGCATCAGATAAAGCTATTAATCCAGTAATTGCAAAGGTACTGTTGACTTATTCTTACTTATTATTCTCTTGTCAGGCCCAGACCGTGGTACTGATGATGATTAGGAGTCGGTCCCTGAATGATTTTAATAGCTTTTCACGGCTTCTAATGTTTGTGCTGATGCTAATTGATAGTGCTAATGCTAGTTACTGTGTACATTAGGATGGGTAAAATGCAGACACCAAATTTCCCAAGGGGTATAATAAAGCAAGGTAACCTTTTAACCTTTATTAACAACTACCACCTATTACCATATTAGTACCATTTTAGTAGCTATCCTCTTCGGTCCATATATTAACAACCTTCATTCGACCTTTTAACACATATTACCTTTTACTAAATGTCTTCAAAGTCTACACTACATGTATTACATGATTCCCAAAAGCCTTGGATGAAAACTGCAATTTGACTGTTTAGCGGAGGCATGCAGCCACGGGGCGGTAATTCTAGTTTTCAGCCAGATTTTTGTTTCGTTAATGGGAGCGCTTTCTGGGAATACGCTTGTATGTCATTTTCTTTCTCTATTTCCGCCTACACGCTGCCAGTTTACTTGTAGACGAAACAATGCACATGTGTTTACGCCTTCATAAAGAGGGAAAATATAATGGCAGCTTTAGCAACTCGGCGATTGGATTAATCATTAATTATACACTTTGCTCACCAACAATCTGACAAGCACTTTTTGATTTTCTGAGCATGAGTGCTGGTAGCTGCCAAATGGTCTGTTATGTATCCTGACCAATTGTTTCAGGGTTTAGCGGGATTTTTTTTTTTTTTTTTTTTACATGGAGTCTTAAGTATTTTAGTTTTTGTTTCCGGATCTTTTTTTGTTTCCTTTACACACAAACCATGCTCCTGATTTATTCTGGAATTATACATGTGAAGTTTATGGTGTTTAGGCAAGAGCTTGGTGTTTTACTGCAACTACAAATACATTCTACTGAGTATTATACACAGTATCTCATAAAAGTGAGTACACCCCTCACATATCTGCAAATACCATCTGAACCAAAGACAATGCACAAGAAAGCCAAACAGTTTACTGAAGACAAGCAAATTAAGGAACCATGTCCTGTGGTCTGATGAGACCAAAATAAAAGTATTTGGTTCAGATGGTGTCAAGCGTGTGTGGTGGCAAACAGGTAGGACTAGAAAGACAAGTGTGTCATTCCTACAGTCCTGCATGGTGATGGGGGTGTCATGGTCTGAGGCTGTGTGAGTGTTGCTGGCTCTGGGGAGCAACAGTTCACTGAGGGAACCATGAACGCCAACAAGTACTGTGATATACTGAAGAAGAGCATGAGCCCCTCCCTTTGGAAACTGAGCCACAGAGCAGGATTCCAACATGATACTGACCCCAAACACACCTCCAAGACCACCACTGCCCCGGTAAAGCAGCTGAGGGTGAAGGTGATGGAGTGGGCCAGCATGTCTCCAGACCTGAACTCTCCTCAAACGGAAGGTGGAGGTGTGCAAGGTCTCCAACATCCACCAGCTCCATGATGTGGTCATGGACAAGGATTTAGTGGAACCTGTGAAGATCTGGTGAACTCCATGACCAAGAGGGTTAAGGCAGTGCTGGAAAATAATGGAGGCCACGCAAAATAGTGACACTCTGGGCTCAATGTGGACATTTTTACTTAGAGGTGGACTTACTTTTGTTACCAGCAGTTTAGACTATTAATGTCTGTGTGTTGAGTTATTTTGAGGGGACAGTGAATTTACACTGACATACAAGCTGTACACTGACTACTGTACATTGGATCAAAGTGTCATTTCTTCAGTGTTGTCCCATGAAAATATATAATTAAATATTTGCAGAAATGTGAGGGGTGGACTCACTTTGGTGAGATACTGTATATTACAATTTCCTACACAAGACAGCAGCACAGTAAGGGGTTAATTCTTATGCAATACAATAAAGTTCTGCGTTAAAATAGACTAGGGTTAGGTTCAGTAAATATTTTTATTTGGTTTAATATTATATACTGTAAGTCATTTTTAACTTGTGTGGCGACAAACCAAGCCCTGGTTTCTTTTTCTATTCTCGACCACACACTGCAATGCTCCTTTAGAGCTGTACCTAATAACATTTACCTATTACTTTGATAGAAAACATAAAGCAGCTGACATCCCGTCTCCTCTAAAATGTATTTCATTTTACATTTCAGCTACACACAAATGGGATTTCCAGGAAACAGGTTTAAAAGAAGCATTTTGTGCTTGCTAAACGAGTAGGGTATCATCATCACAGGGAGGCAAATTTGTAAGTTATTCATGTCTCAACAGAGGTAGAGGGGGAGTTGAGAACACAAAGCCTGGGAGACTATTTCTTTAAGCATTTTTATAAAATAAGAAAACAATTTTAGATCTTTGACACTCTTCCAGAAATGTTTTAATCATGTTTTTTGAATTCATTTCTGGTTATGAATTCACTCTAACACAAAGAGCCCCCATTATCACCACCCAAAAAAACGGTAACTGCTAATATAAATGGCAGAATTTAATCCCCTTTTATGTCTATGGATAGCACCTTGCAGACATGGATTAAGAAACAGGAACATCACATAACGCAGGCTACCATTGTCCACAAAAATGGAGCTCAGTTAGTCAGCTGACCTCCCATTGGTAAAAAAAAAAAAAGTATTCTGTAAGACCATAAGACATCAGTGTGTAAAGGTATGGACACACTACGGTCTTGTCCCCTGGGTGAAGCAGAGCACACACTGCAGCCTGCCGACAGTGATAGAGTCAGAGATTACCTCCGATGGACCACACAGCGTGCCAATGAAATAGGACCTATGGGAAACGTTCAAACCATGTAAGTATGAGGTGCAGTCAAGACACCCTCACGTACACACAGTAAGACATCATTTCACAGTGTCAGAGCAGTGAGTGCTTTACCATACGCTTTCCCATCTGTCAGTACAGTCAAACAACTTCCCTGCTGGCCAGAGAACTTCCAGATGTACATCCAGATGTCCCGTTTCACTCTGACTTCTGTCAACAATTCTGCAACATGTATGACACCGTATACGACTATTTGACTGCTTAAAACTATTGTAAATGAGTAGTTTACTGAGGCTTTACTGAAGGAAACCAAAGTTTACTGAGCTTTGACTCAGTTGCGACTGTTAACCATACTTCTATACTCTTGATGAGTTCCCTGGCGGACCACTGCTACACATGTATTCAGTAAAAGGATATGATACTCCAGCAGATGCCCAGCTTGCTGTTGATCTGGCAGCCTTGAGCATGCTGTCGCTCCTCTTCCAGCTGTTTGGGGTTAGCAAAGCGTACAGTCTCCTGGTCCGGCTGTGGCAGGCTCTCAAAGTCAAACTTATCCACCTGGATGGCCATCCTGTATCAGGACAGAAGAGAACAACATGAATATGCAAGATTACATCATTTGTTTCAGGCCAAAAGGAAATTCCTGCAGTCATCCAAATCATGACTGAGGGATTTTATTTTTTTTTTTAGGAATGATTGGACTTAAACAGGTCATATATAGTACGGGTACTGCAAACTCTCAACAGCCAGGGTAAGTTCCATAACAGCACACAGAACACTATCCACAGGCTGTATCATTCACTGCATTTATAAAGTTCATAATTTACACACATACATGCATCATGGTATCATCAAGTTTTCCTCTTCAAACAAAAATGCATAGTTGGTCATTTTACCGCTTGGTCTAAGTGTGTCTATGTGCTGTTTCAGCTGATAGTTTACATTATAGCTCTGTTTGTAGACAGAAAACACAGTAAAACCTCAAATCACCTCTGTTTTTTGCTTATTATCCCCGTTTGTAATAAAGTGCATAAGATAAGATAAGATAAGATAAGATAAGATAAGATAAGATAAGATAAGATAAGATAAGACTTTATTGATCCCAC
>JAPTYQ010000003.1:23392477-23402500 GCA_029814465.1 Ostorhinchus cyanosoma
AGAATCACAGAGCTTTGCTTTTTTTTTTTGCAAGAAATTAGCCCCATATCCCATGAACAGTTCCATCTGTGTTTTTATTTTTATGTAGAATTTCCATTCAGCGGAGACCATCACTTAAGTGCCTGTTTTAATCGCATTACAGCATAACATACAGTGTCAAAGGGCAACACTGAGCACAATTAATCCATCAGTTTTCTATAATGAACCAAAATTAACATTTTATTTTGACAACTGTGCTTTTTATACATACCGACAGAGACCAAAAGGAGGATAAATGCATCATAATACGGAATAAGCTGCACAGTCTGTCTCTTCCACTAGGTTTTCCGTTCAACACTTTTAGAGAAAGAAACACACACGGCCGATGGTAATAATTGGAAACACAAAAAGATAGATTTTCTCCACACCACTTCCACAGTCTCAGCAAAAGCCACCGTTAAAGGCACTGGTGTGAAACATCATTATCTTCCTGCAGACGGCCAAATTGGAAATGGTGTAAAGCCCCCATTTATGGCAGATACACTTGCAACGTCAATTTCTTTGTGTGTCACAAAAACATTTCTTTTTCAAACCTGAATTCAAAAACAATGCGGGGGAAAACACATTGCATTTGCTGCATGTCTATTTTTTTCCGGTAAACCGTATAGTTCCCCATTTGCCTCGTAAACAGGACTCGCACAGGTAGACAGAAGGTCACGGCGTACTGTGATGATTTGATGGAATGGAAGTCTGTGTGCCTAATTGTCCTTCAAATGAGGCTTAACCCCTGCTTAGGTTGCATCTGCCTCGCGCTGGTGAAGTAAGCCGTCAGCCAGGAGAGCTATTTAGTCACCTGGTGGATCGGTCTCTGCGCAAACTGAAAAATGACTTGAGGGCATTCGGATGCAGTATGTCCATTTGGAGTGATGCTCAAACTGCCTCTCACATGTATACCTCGGCTGTCAATCACTGAGCCAATCAGTTGGACACCTCAGGGTTCCAACATGCCTTCACTGCTGACTATGAGATATAATAGTGAAAAGTTAACTGGCAACCTGAAGTCACTTCATTTCTAGCTGGGCCTCAGCAAGGCAGTGAAATACAAATCAGGTATTGAGCTGGACTAAGTCACCTGCTGCTTCCATACGGTAAACGGCAGGACAGCACTTTTCCATCCACCGCTGTTCATTACTGCAGCCTTATTGCAAACTTGGTGCAACAATCTGACCAAATGAGATCACTGTGCATCCTCCATACAAAGCTCACTGTGAATAAAGATGGCAAGTTTGGGAAGTCACTGACGGAAGATAAGAAAACGCTGCAATATCTTTGGTTGTAGCTTCAAAACAAAGCTCCAGCAGAAATAGAAGATGGTTCCCAGATGGCTACTGTCACAGTCCTGCAACCAAAGATAACCTGACAGGATCAGAAATATAAGTTGACGACCTCACAGTACGACAGCTGAAATGACCTAAGACAAGTATCAGGAATGCAGCACCTACTACATACACACATAGATACATACATCCATGTATGCTAAAAATATATATTTATCTCAAGCTGTCTTTACAAAACTGACATATGGAGTTGGCCTCTTTTCCAAAGCCTCCCCATCCTGCCCTGTCTCTTATTTGGATTTTTTCCCTTGTATTCACATAAATACACCTATAAGAAAAGCATGTTTCTTTGCTTACCACTACAGCGGGATATCGGAAAAAATGCATATTAATAATGTCTTGTATTGTGACTCAATTCGATTTAACTTTATTTATAGAGCCCTATATCACAACAAGGTTGTCTCACAGGACTTTACAGAGTTAGATGGATATAAACAAACAACAGTCAAATAAAAAGGAGATGAAGGAAATGGATTAATGTCCCGGGCATCCCCTGTCCTTAGACCCTACTTCTCGTCAAAAATCCAGAGGGAAAAGAGAAACCTCGGGGACTCAGTGAGTGTCATCACTGTATAGTCAGTTATACAGATCATAAAACACCAGAGTAATGTGGAAGCTAGGTGTAAAAACATAGTAAAAATGATGTGTTTGAAATAAAAATTTATTAGCATGGGTGAAAACAGACTGAAAAAAGTGAACTCAAACCCCCTGCAAAAAAAAAAAAAATCTGCTGCATTGTGTTTGTACTGATTTTTGCTGTTGATGACTTCAGAAATCACCCTCTGCAACAGCAGGTAGTGCCATGAGCCTAGTGTTATGTCACAATCTGCTAAATAATGCACAAACGGTCTTCCATTTGCTTCATACTTTCAGAAAACCATTGTACATAATGTCTTATATCTTCATTGTGTTTGGATATACAAGGGTGCTGAAAATGTTGTGAGACATTGATTTTACACTAAATTATTTATGTGGCGTAAAATAAATATCACACCTTTCAAATGCATATTGCTCACATATGACATAAAACCAATTATATCACTGGAAAGAGCATGTCAACATTAATACATGCAGATATGTGAAAGTGGTATCTTTAACTAAGCTTTGTTTATATGGTACCAATTAGCTAATTGTAAATTATTTATTTCCCTCATGAACATATCCTGAAGATTACCAATGTCCCACTTACACCAAATGGAAGACAGTAAAACTAGTTATAAAAAAAAAAAAAATATTGCTTAATTAACTTCTGTACCACTCATTTGTACAGTAAAAACAGTCTTTTACCCTAATTTAAAAGCCTCAATATCTCAAAAACTGACAAAGATATAAGGCTAAAATTGGCAACATAGTTTTGTGATAATAGGACGCAAATGGGAGAAAGTCTATTGGGAAAATTTTGTGAAATTTGAAGGTGTGAGGTGGATGTTTCAACCCTTCTACTGTGCATCATGTGGCACAACTTGGTGTAACACTAACAACTGGCTCATAGCACCACCTACTGCTGTGGAGGACAATTCCTGCAATCCTCAACAGCAAACACAATGTACCAAAAGTCTTTTTCTTTTTTTTGTTTTTTTTTTGCAGGGGAATTTGTAAAACATATTTGGCTTGTTTGTTCGGTTTTGTAAGTATATTAGCTCTGTGATCAATCTTCTTTAGTGTTTTTGACTATGATTGAGCTTCTAAGAGGCACTTCCATGACATTTGTGGTCTGCAGACAGCTTGACATTATCATGTTTGTGCTCAGCTTGTTTGGCAATTGATGATTCATTAGAGAAGAGGACAGGAGAACTGATAAGAGTGAATATGTTCCCTATCAGGCCCTCAGTGTAATGACTTAACAATTATCGCTGGATGATGAGGAGCAAGAGTGCTGTGAACAAGCCTGTGTTGATTTGACAGCTGATGGGGGTTAGAGCATCTAAAACTGCTCAGTAACAACGAGGCTGCACGCCGACCAAAATAGCTGACACCGCTGACAGGGAAAAGGAAGGGAAGGACCCAGTCAAGCACACAAGTTTGCATAGTATGGTATAATCACTTTCCGATTCCAAAAACCACCCCAAAACCAAAACCCTATCTGGAACAGCCGTGAGCCAGTCCACTTAATGATGGTCCTGACATTTCTGCCCACAGCGTTTATAATGTCACGCTCTGCACCCCCTCACAGTTAGGGATTGCCTCTGATGTGGCAATTAGAATAGGAGACATTTTAAAGAGTGGGTGAGAAACCTGCCCAACTATGAGAAATCTGTGACAAAGAGGGTTATAGGATGTCAATTGTAAGTAATATACAAAGTAGAAGGTGCTAAAATTATTACCACAAATGTGCAAGTGCCTTAAGACATAAATTCCCACCAGTTGCTGTACTTAGCTTAGCATGAGACAGGGATTGTAATTGGGACAGTGGAGAGTACTGGGAGGAGGATGGTAATGTTAGGCAGTAGGGGAGCTAAAAATATTCTGAACTCAAAACCCTCAAATTATGCAACTGAGCTGGTGAACTGCAAGTCAGATGTTTTTAACTGGAGCTCTGAATCTGATGTAATGACCGTAAATGTGGTCTACACATAAAGTGGACACTGTGATGTCACTCAATGGTTTGTGTCTGTTTAGAAATGTCTAGGTAAGTATTTTGGCCATCACCAAAGAAGTCGTCATACTTGGATAAGAGGTTGTTTCTGGGGAACAGCAAGGTGTGATACGTATCAGCCAGCTTTCCGCTACAGGTATCAGCTCAAACTGACTCAACTTGGAACAGATTTTCGGTGTATCCACTGTGCAACTGCATGGACCAACAGGTACAAATCAGATACCATTTGCAGTTTCACCATCACCGAGGTTCCGAGGGGGCTAAAGCGGTACCACGCATGACATGAAGCCATGCAGATCGCTGATTGGTTGATCCAGAATCATTGCTGCGTCAATATGAATGTGTCTTCATGTTGCTATGTTGGAGAAACAAGCTTGAAAAATGAGTGTAAACAACTATTATCACCTGAGACAATTGTAATTTAATTCTTTATTTTGGAAATTATATTTATATTTTTAAGTTTCAATCATTGTTGTTTTATTTATAGCTGTTGTGCTGAAGACGACGCCACTATACTTTACGCAGTGTCACGATGACAACCAGCCATAATGAAGGGACTGGACATCTACAGTGGAAATGCAAATGTGCTCTGGGCCAATCGAGCTCAGCCATGCAGAGTCAAGGTGAGCTGAGATGACACTGGCAATGGGAAATCAAGTGAAGAGGAACACCAGCCACACTGCTAACTGACAGTATGCTAACAACATGTAATGTAAACCACTGTCTTGTATCAATAATTTATACATGTATAGATTAAAAGGTTCAAAGGTTAATTCACTTTACCCCATTTTACCCAGCTTAATAAATACACAGTACACACACTGGCATTAGCAATTAGCATTAGTACTTAGTTGTACACATTAGCAGCAGTGAGCTGCCATTGAAGGTGGTCAGGGACCATCTTCAGATCTTCATCAACACCATAGTCAAAGACACCAACAGGAGAATGAACTTATATGTACAAAAATAAATACAAAAAATGACAATTATATAATAAATAATAATTATTAAATAATAATAAAAATAAAAAATAATCAAAGTGATCACTGAACAACACTAAACTAATGCTAATGTTTGTCAATCTTTTCCATTTTTTTTAAAGCTCTATAAATTGCCCTGTGTGTGAATTGTACTAAACCAGGCACAGGCAACCTGTGGCTCCGGGGCCACATATGACTCTTGGGCCCTTTTCCAGTGGCTCAAAGTAGCTTTGTCAAAAACCATATGGAAATAAATAATCCTTTTTTTTTTTTGCACACATTTTGCCCTAGTAATAAAGTGATTCTGATGTTATGCAGTTGTAAAAATGTAGACGACTCCAAATGAATTAAAATAAAATAGTAGTATTAGCAAAAGCTTAATTTTACTTTTTAATGTTAGAACATTTAAGTTATTCATCTGTATTCTCCATTGCAAAGAAAGCCTTCACTTACTAGTTAATTTTTGCATCAAAACAAAAATTATAAAAATATCAAAGTTTTCTTTAGTTTTGTCATTTCTTTGTAGTTCTGTAAATGCACTGAATCTTTGATTTATTCTCCACATATTCTGTACAAACAAATCCTAAAGAGTTTCCTAAACAGTCACCAGTTTGAGAAAAGGTATAAGGGTATCTTTTGGCTCCAGACAGTTTCGTTTTTCTTTTTCTGTCCCAAAATGGCTCTTTAGATTGCAAAGGTTGCCAACCCATGTGCTATACAAATAAATTTGCCTTGCCCTGTTAAAGCTACGCTACACAAACAAGCCACTCACGCTAATTAAATAGGAACAAATTTGCTTTACTTACTAAAGAAGATCCAACTCAGCATGTCAGTGAGCTGTCAAAGGCCACACTCTTTAGGCTACACCTTAATTAAGTAAATTATACTTTTATATAATTCAGAGTTCTATACAAATTCATCCCCATACTGCTGTCTTGTAATGGGAATTGTCACTGGGGACTGACTGGCTTTTGGAACCAGCCAAGCATCCATCTGGGGAACTTCGAGTTTTGAAACATCCACATTTACTTCATTTGTAAGTCTGGTGGTTTCTGCTTCAGCGTTGCACACATCAACTGGATGGTACTTTAAATGACTGAAGATTGTTTGGAAGTATGCCAACAAAAAATCTCATATAAATATTTTCTGACATAAATATGAACGCTTTTAAAGATGACACAGATGACAAAAAAAGACCTCAATGTAAAGACTGGAACTGCAATGCTAGGGGAGATTTGATGTTAGATAATAGAGAGGACAGCAAACAAAGTTACAGAGACACTAAAAGACACGCAACAGACGCCCTTAAACCAGGAGTCCAAGTGTGGACAGTGTAGTTCTGGGTCAGTGCCCTTAAATATCCTGCTATCACGCAACACCAGCTTTTTTTTCTCTTTTTTGTAGTGTTAGAGTTCATTATAACCAGCATTACAGAAATGATAGGACATCAGAGGAGAGAGAAAAAGAGAGCGACGAGGAATCTCATGTAATCAAGCTGGAGGCCAAAAGTGAAACAGGGTCAGGTCCACTATCGAACTCAGAACAAACTACTGCAAACAATATTTTGGAAGACAGGAAATCCATCACATTATATATCATTGAATTATATATATATAAACTGGAAAACCCTGAAAGAACTGTTCAACTGAAAACAATTGGGTACGATGATGTAATAATGCTGACCAGTTCTGTCGAAACTGTAACATAACAGTAAACAACAACTAATACACAGCTCTGGAAAAAATAAAGACAACTGCATTTTCTTGCAAAATCAGCATGTTTGCATGTATGACAGCCATTTCATTCCTGTGTATGTTGAATTCCAACACAAGCACACCTTATTCGACCGAATAAACACCTGATCTGTGTCTTATTTAAGAAGAAGTATAAAAAACACTACTGTGGACCTCATTATCTTCATACAATAGGCAAAAACAGTACTATTAGTACTGCAAAAGTAATTGGAATCCAAAAATAACTATGAAAACTACTGGACTTCTGCTCTGACAATGTTCCCAAACTCTGAGGACTGGTTCTTCTATCAGGATAATGCTCCTGGCCTCAGCTAGGTCCATAAAGGTGTGGATCCCTGTCATGGCCAGACCAGCCTCCAGACCTGAACACACTTTGAAAACTTCTAGAAGAACATGGATGCTCACAAGACATCGCACATGGCTGAGGTTCTTGAATATCTATACCAGGAGCTGCATAAAGTCATCCAACAGCAATGGAGGAGAACCAAGACATGCGGAAGCCGTCAGTGAAAATCTTGACCAAATATTGATGTCTGAATTTTTCCCAAGTTACAACATTAGTTTTGTGATGTTTAGAAATGAATATGAACATTGCATTATAGGTCTGAAAACACCTGCAATTTTTTTTTTTTTTTTTACCATGTGTCTTGTAAATACATGCTCTAAATAACTACGTTTTTATTTGGAATTTAGGAGAGATGCTGTCGGTAGTTTAGAGAATGAAACAAAAATGTTCCTTTTACTCAAACACATATCTATAAATGGTAAAATCAGAGAAAGTGATCATTTTGCAGTGGTCTCATTTTTTTTCCAGAGCTATAGCTCTAAAATTAAGCTGATACTTTACACAAATTGAAAGAAAAAATATCCCTATATGGTTATATGTCATTGACTTCTTCTACAATTGCTCCACCCTCGTATTTGGATAAAGTCAACAGTACACTTTGTGTAAACATTTGGTATTTTTGTGTTATAATATGCCGGACAGCATGAACACAAACCTGTCAACATTTGGCAAACTTTATTTATACACATTTTAGTGGTTTGTTTAACTTCCAGTACAAATTTCACACCCAGAAGAAGCTTCAGAATACTAAAATTAGTTTCTACAAGGGAAGAGAAATTATTTATGCAGATTCTTGTCAGCGTGTCACATTCACAGAACAACTAAGCGCTGACGGTGTGAAGACTTTTTAATCGCACATCCACATACAGCGTCTACAATATCCTGTCAACGATATGGTTACACACACCAAATATGCCAGAACCAAATTATTGCAAAAATAACACTAAGGTCTGTGGTATGTGTGGTGCATAATACGCTCCGGTTATATTTAATTATTCAGCTCAGTGTTTTTCAGTGCAAATCAACAGAGGAGGTGGAGAAAGTGATAACCTTGGGACTCATAGGACACAGAGTTCACACATCTTTCTGAAAATCAACAGCCACCATTACGTTCACCTTACTGAAACCCTTCAGGACTGCTGGTTCCCACAAATCCTCTCTCTATCTCAAATCCTCATTGTGTTACCACGGAAACAGATGCATAAAGCTTGTGCAAACATTTCAGACCACGATTCCCCGGTTGATTACAGCGGGGGTCATCAAACCCCGGTGCACACCAAGGCCTTGTCCACACCCCAGTGCGGCATTCGCATACCAATCACTATTAATTCACCCATCCAACATCAAATCAACACACCGTACATCTCACCCTTGATTAAGTACGCACATGTTTAAATAAAAAACATTTATTAATAATAACTGAGATTTACTGCTGGTGATGGTTTGCAGGTACATGTGATGAATAAATGACACAGCGGCTAAATATAGTCACAGCGGTGGGTAATGGTCTGCTGCTGCGGCTCTGACAACCATCCAGATGTCACAAATTTGTTTAAAAAAAAAGTTTCCCTCTTCCTACTTTGAATTTTTTATTTTATTTTTTCACATGCCGTGTTTCTATTTAGATAAACTCCATAACATGCTCTGTTGTAATAGTTCAAGTGCCCAAAGTGAAAAAAGCCACAATGATAATATCATCTGGTTTTATGGTATTAAGTAATTTCACAGACTCCATAAAAATTAATGTGTGCACTTTTGTTTCAGTAATATATTGAATATACTATATATATCTTGTACTTTTCTATATTGAACTGGAAAAAATTTTAATCTTACCAAGTGTATTTTTCTCATTTCTAGTCAAAATATCTCATCACACTTAAAATAAGACATAATCACCTAAAGAGTAACTTTTCAGTGAGATATAAGAATTCATTTTTAGACGATAGATCTGGAAAAGCTTATTTCATGAAATCTTACCAAGATAATTTTCACTTCTTCAATTGGCAGATTTTTTTGCTTGAATTAAGCAAAAGAAAAATCTTGAATTAAGCAAAACAAATCTACCAATGCAGCAAGTGAAAATTATATTTGTGGTGACTTCCAAATGAAATTTCTCTAAATGTAATCCTTTCTTAAGTGATTTATCACCAGTTACTAAAACATTATCCTTTGTATTTAACATTTTTCAGGGATAATCCAGTATTTCAAATTGGAAAAAACTGAGGAAAATATAACTGTCATCATTAACTTGATGGAAAAACAAGGGTCACCATCCACTGTTAATTGAAACTACATGGGTTTTACAGGAGATGGTGGTGTTTCCATGTTCACTGGAGCCTCCGAACGTCCACATTGATCATTTCTGATGATGATGAAAAGCTGAGAAACTGAATTTTACCAGAATTGTTTCACTGTAATGATAGGATTATTGGATCAAAAGTTCTCAGACATTTAAAATACTGTAGATTGTGTTGGAAGCTAGTGCCTGTTTAGATGTTTAAGGGTTAAAATGGCGGTGTGTGTGTGTGTGTGTGTGTGTGTGTGTGTGTGTGTGTGTGTGTGTGTGTGTGTGTGTGTGTGGTCTACATTGTGGACTCAGCCTCAAGTGACCATTTGAGGAAGTGCAAGGTTTCAGTCCCAGAGGTTGCTGCTTTGCTGTGGTGCATACAGTGGAAACCCAGGTGTGTCTGCTTCATGCATATAAATACTTCCTGTGAATTCTTACAATAAAAGAACCATTTGAGCCTCAGTAATTTGATTTTTCTGAGTGCTGACTAATTCACTTACATATGGTTCAATCTGATTATAGCTTGTGAGTCATGAAAGGGAGGAAAGAGGATGAACTAAATTTTGTCAAGGGAGAGTGGCATCTGTCTGCTATGACTGTTGCATCCCACACACACACACACACGCACGCACGCGCACACACACACACACACACACACACACACACACACACACACACACACAC
>JAPTYQ010000003.1:23494506-23518940 GCA_029814465.1 Ostorhinchus cyanosoma
GATGGAAGCCTGACTAGTACAAGACAATCAGTATTCCTTCTTCTGTGAGAGGCCTTAATGCTTTGTCTGAGTTACTTGAAGTGACATGAAAAGCCCGATCCAGTGTCACTCACCGAACAATGGGAAGCTTTGTGAAGGGCACCGGAGGAAGCTTCAGGCCATCAGGAAGGGTGATGACCTCCATTCCACCTGGACACTTAGAGGTGTAGTTCTCCAGACTCTGGGTCACTTCCTTCTTCTCTATAAATGTCAGGAGGAAAATCAGTGAGTAAGTATATAAAGAAATCTATAGCTACAATTACACCAAACTTCATCAACAATTATGACATAACCCAGTTTAAACGATCCCTGTACTTAGATCATACGAGCTCCGTCTCTACTATGGAGGTTTGTCTCTCGATGTGATATAAATTAAGTAGACATTAATGACCTGTGAGGTGTCTCTCTCAGCAATAATAGCCGCAGCCTTCAAGTAAAACCAGAATCTTTATTGTACCATCAATACCTTTTGAGGGGAACATTACTGCTCAACCAGCCAGAGAATTTGCTTTGGCTCTGCAACTTTCTAAAGTAGCCATCAAAAGCAGAGGGATGTACGCACACAACGACTTCCCCACATCTACAACCCCTGCACAGCAGAATTATATGAAGTGTTACGATTGTTTTTGTAATAATATAAAGTCCATTACTATTTATCTGTTATTTATTCAATGTAAACATGTTTACAAGTGGTCTTCTTTGTAAATCATACACTTAAAAGTAGAAGAATGTGTCCAAATACTTTCTTGTTTCCCAGCAACCTTTGCAAAATAACCAAAGCTGTCCAATAAATATGTTAATGTGTCCACAAAATACAACTTCATAAATAAAGAATCTGTGCCAGAAACCCTGCATTACCACATTGGAGAGAGGGAATGTAGACTGAGGTGGATAGAGTAAAAAGAAAAGAGGCTACAGAGTGAGATAAATCTGGACAGAAGATGGAAGGAGTAATGGCATAAAAAAAAAAGAGTAGGCAATAAGTAAAATGAGTCACTCCCCCTGGGTTACAGCTTTTGCAGTGCCAGTGAATGCCATATTTGTCCTGTTTTTCTATGTCTATTTGTTCGCAACAGATTTTTAGGGGCCAAGGAGCAGTGTATTTGCACTTTTATGTACATGAAAGATAGACTTTCTGCTAAAATAGTTGTCGCCAAACAAAGACACAGTAATAAACTATACCACAAACATGCATTTTTGAAAACATTAAATCATAAATCCTACATAGATGCCCTAATTAAAAGCATTATATATGTGGTGAGTTGGTGCTGACATTCATTCATGAGCAGTACCTGGGGAGTACAGTTCTGTGCAAGGCCATCTTTACCTTTGCTGTTTTTGCAGGGTTGAAATAAGTACACAAATTTAATTATCATTGTCATTTTTGGAGATTAAAAAAAAAATACAGGAAAATGAGCACAGCCTTAAAAGACACACAAAAAAAAACTGATGTAAATGGGTTCTAAAGGTTAAAGTCACTTTTTAGCATGACCTCTGAGTGGATGAAGGAACTCTGATTATTAGTAAGGGCAGGAAGTGACCATATTTGGACTAAATAGGAGGAGTTGCAGGAATGTCAGGGGGTCAGAGCTGGGAGCTGATGCTAATGCTAAGTGCTAGCATACAGACGCAGTCAAACCTTAAACATTAGAAGCATCGCATCTGTCTTTTCAGTGTCAGCAACTAACTAGTAATTCAGTGGAGCTGTTTGCATGTGTTTTATTAAATAAACAAGAACTCTGAAGGTCCGACTCAGCAGGCGAAGGAATACAAACATGATCAAAACCCAAGATGTTATTAACAGAGAAAATAATTAGAAACAGACCGCCGTCACTTCTAAACACTCTAAATAAAACAAATAAGACCAGAATGATCATTGGCTTAATATTTTTAGAGAGAAAGTCCAGTGTAAGTCTATGGGAGGCAGGGATTTTTGGTGCCAACCCCAGCAGCAGTCATTGGCATTACAACTTGTAGAAATTTCCATTTTTTAGAGTCAAGGTCCCTGCCCCTTTGGTCTGGAGCATCCTTTTTTTCACACTGATTTAAGTGCGACTCCCAATATCCAATATTATTCAGGACGCCTTTGACAAAAATGAACAAAAAGCACTTGACCCTTTCAAATGATAAAATCCAGTGATTCCGCCAGGGGCATTTCCACCCTAATAAATGGCGGATGGTGCGAGAGATCTGTTCAGCCGAGTAAATCAATAATTCCACCCTTCTAAAGCAGTGACTAGATATTTTTCACCTCCCCATTCTCTTGGCTAACAATACCGGAGCAAAATAAAGCACCACAAAAAGTCCTCTGGCAAACTGAGCAATCTATTCAAGACCAGCCAAGTGCATGGCTTGCGGTTAGTCGGCCTTGTCTGTAGTAAAGGTGATGTGTAATAACATCTGCTCAGGCGTCAAAAGAAACAGTTCCACGCTTAACAAAAAGGCACCTCTTAACAGTATTCCCACTACTAAAGGATCTCATCTCACAGTGCCAAGCAGCAAGTAAAAGCAGGGACAATAGACACTAGAAGAAAGGCAGCATGGGTAAAAGTTGGCTCTGACTCTTTAGGGGAAAACTCATTTTCTACTTTTTGCTGCTTTCTTCCTAAACAGTGTTTGCAGTTCACCTTTCCTTGCAGTGCTTTTATTTACATTGCATTGTCAGAAGCTTGACCGAGCATTTATTATCCAGTCAACAGTGAAATAATGCTACCACCTATGCAAATTAAAGTGACAGTAATGAGGACTCAGGTATTCTGACAGCATATTTTGTAGGTTGCCGTGTAGCTTCTTCCCAGTTTATCAGCGGAGTTCTAACAGTGTTTGTGAAGTAGCAGGTGTAATATTTTAAGCGCTTCACTGGAGCTCCTTGAAAAGGTATATTACATATAGTGAGTATTGTGTGATGTCGGGGACAAACTGTGAAGGGTAAACAACGCATTGATCAGTTCCCAGATGATGCACCATAACCACAGTCTTTGAGACAAACTGTGACGCACAAAATGTTCTGTTCATTGATGTGTCTCTTGTCTGTCTTTTTCCCCCAAAAGAGAGAGTATGTCTAGACTTCTCTGGTGAACAGATATACTTTGAGTCAGCTAGTGTTTGACATCGTTGTGTCTGGATTTTCTCTGTTACCTAACAGCTATTAGATACTTTTCCAAGGTCTGTAACCTAAAAAACAAGAGTCGGTCTACGAGGTTGGGATGCACCACTGCCTGGAACTGATCCCATGTTGTAAAGCAGAAAGGATTTCTCTCTTATGGACCCTAAAAACCTCTTTTTTCCTATTGGAAAGGTAAGGACACACAAGTTTTAGTTTTTTTATGCCTGGAATTATTGCCTTGTATTTGCAGAATTTTCCCTTTTTTCAGTCATCTACATATCCACCAGCTGTTCTATGTTCATTACTATACATGATGTACATGTGCATTTGTGTAAATGTATGTTTTCTGCATTATACATCAGTGGAAAAAGTTTCTGGTCATCCCATGCATTTGTGATATATTATTGTTCCATTCTCCAAACCTGCATGCTCCCTTCTGCACATGCTCTGTTCCATCACGGTTAAAACTGGGTGTTTCAGCAAGATAATGAAACACATCCAGGTCATGACATGTTGAAACTGTCAAGAACGTAATTATTTTTTCTTGTTCACACTAAACAAAAAAATTATTTGCATTTGTTTGTGCCTGTCTGATGCAGCCACCCCTTTAGAAACATAAAAAAGATTTTTCAGCAAGTATCTCATTATGATATTTGAGGTTTGTGTTTTTTTTTTAATTTTCAGGGTATCTGAAAACTTTCTTCCACTACTGTATAAGCAAATGTCAATGCACACAACACCTGTTGCACTGTCTGTTAAAGGAGGGAAGGGGGTTCCTGAATTGAATCAAGGGTCGAAGAATTAAGTGTGTTGTATAATGGAAAACCTGAGACAAATTTGGGATTTACATCAATCACTACAAATAAATGTGATTCTTTGTGCATCTCCTTGAGTCAAACCATTTTTTTTTTTTATATCCTCTGTGTACTATGATTTTCTCTGACTTCCTTTACCTCAATCACAATGCTTTTACAGACATCATTTTAGCAATTCTGATTTACTTTTCTGAAACTGCTACACTCATCCACCACCACACACAAACTAACACAGAAAGTCCTTTACTTTCCCCTTGGTCTGTGTTTTTAAGCTGGTTTGTCATTGAAACACATTTATGCTGTATTTGTCAGATCACAAATACTACCCTCACACATGTATCAGATGTGCATATGCCTACTCTGTGCTGCACTAATTTTTTTATTGTTCCTTGTTGACTGTATTGGTCAAAATGGTAGTAGAAATTTACCAGCAGAACTGACCGCTCCAGATTTTTCTCTGGATTGGTGCTTTATGCAAATTTTTATCAGTAATATTGCTACAAAAGCTGCTCAATCCATCTACCACATTCACAAAGTTTATACCAATATTCAACTTATTTCTGGGTAAATAAACACTATTTTTCCAGATGCAACATCCAGGATGTGAACATGTTACTTCCTGAAAGCCTCCTTATCAGTTCCAGCATGTTACCTTGGTAACCAGCCCATCTCAACTCTATAGGCATGTGTGTGATACTATGGACTCTGCCAAGACAGGTAATACTACAACTAATACTACTGAGTACCAGATACTGGGTAGTGTTCACCTTCTGTCGTTGTACATCAGTGCCATGATTGCATTGACTTATGGACAATTTATACTGGTGAAGTGTCCAGTGCTTGCTTACTGAAATATTTACCGAGAAATAGCATGCAATTTACATACTATAGTCTTTTTTCCTACAATTTCCTACAAATCATCATGTTAATATGGAATTTCAGACAGTGTCTGTTTTTTTTTTTATTTATGCAATAAAGACATTGTGAATCTAATTTATAGTTATTATTTGTAGATATAATTATTTGTCAACAAAGAAAAATTTCCAATATTTTAGCAATCTGTATTTGTAGTATGAATGGCAACAGACAATATACGGTATATGTGAGTGTTTCCAATCATTGGGAATTGGGAAGAAGTGTTTGCGTTTCTGTCCAAATTAGATACAGGTATAATATTTTTATTAAACAACATGGAAAAGTCTCATTTTAAATCTTGTCTTGAAATATATTTATATACTTTTAGTTCATCTGAATCTGATAAGTCAGGTTCAGATAAACCTTCAAGGTGCTAGAATTGGTTAAAAGTATTCATCATTCAATTAGGCCTTTGTGTAATTATAACTTATTCAGTAACTTTGCCATGTAACAATACGAACTATTAAGTCAAATTTAAGTGAAAACCTAAAAAAAAGTCACAATCTGAGTTTTAATTCTTAGTCCATATTGAAAAGAAATCTTTATCTAAATCAACTAACGGCTGTGGTGGAAACAGTTATATGTAAAATGAAAACACGTCCCTGCTTGTATTTCCAGTTGGACTATCCAAGTTCTGCTTTTGTCACCTCTGACTTCCTCAGTAAAGTCTGGCTCCATTTGAACTCATCATTACACACAGTTACAACTAAATGGCGATTATTCCATAATGGCTCTTAATTTGCATTCTATAAACATGCTAATTCAAAGCTGTGTGATGCATATCACGTAATTTAGTACAGACTGAAGATCCCAGAGGGTACGAAGGGGCAATAGTTATAAGAAAACAAGCATAATGTAATGATCCTGATTAAATAAAACTGGAGCCTGGTAGCAGTCCTCTGAATCTCTAATGAGGGTTTTTGTGTTTGGAACCGAGGTCGGCAAATGTTATCTAACTGCACCAGATCCCAGCAAATATGATGATGAACTAAAAGTATTAACAACGCTTTTATTGAAATGCATGTGAAAGGGCACCAAAAGAAGAGGAAACACTTTGACAGTTACGCGTTTGGAAATGCACAGCGACAATGAAACAGCTGTTGGTATATTAGTCAATAAATAACATGTTACCTTAGCACCAACATGTTAAGTACGTCAAGCAGACAGATAAATCGGTATAATAAATGTGCATTTAAGGTTTCGAGAAAAACAGCTCACAAGAAATCAATACTAGACTGAATAATGATGTAATAATAATTGATGTTACCATATACTTTGATGTTGTTGGGGTAGGATGCATGTTTAGGAGCAGGTCCTGAATAGACACCACCATCATTCTCTTGACATTCAATCTTTTTACCTTTTGGGAAATGCCAATCTCAGTAGTGCAGCTAAGTTTCTCAATTCTTTGTACTATAAATCTGAATGTTCTTTATGGTGCTTGGAAGAAATGAGAGTAAAGCTTCAAAAGCCTCAAATGACAGTACTGACACTGGAACAATTTTCAAAGAGAAACTGCTTAAGTTATACAGTAAAATGAAAACTACTGACAGACAACACACACACACAAACACCGACAGGTTTATGAATAATTTAGATTTGTCTGGCTGGTGTTTCTAGTAAATAGCCAAGAGCTAAGAAGTGCAGTCAGTGAAACATAAATCATCACAACAATAAACACTATATTTAAAAATACTGACTCCACTGCAGTCGAGACTGAGGAACTGATCTGATTGTTCGAGTATGAAAGTGACTGTTCAAGCAAAGTACGTCTAACTTAAAGAAGTATTTTGGCAATTTTACACTTCCCCAATACAGAGATGAACACAAGATGTCAAAGCTCAAGATATTGTGATTTAAAACCCAGAGAACAGAAATAGAATTGTAAAAAGGGATCTGTGTTCATGTATGACATTTCTGCTCATCCTCAGAAATTAACACTATGTAAATTACAATATCCATAGACACAGTAGGTGTGATGCCGTGGCACTATGGGGATTATTACATTACTAGACATAATAGATCCACAGTGTACCATTTCTAATTACTTTTAAAAGGTGATATCCATGGAACAGCTTGACAAATGCTGCAGATGAATTAAAAAGATTGTGGTGGCCAAAGGTCATGATTACTGTGATCTCACGCCTGTCCATTCAAACAATCTCTGGATCAACTTGAGAGAATTTCTTTACATTTGAAGCAAATCTTCATTTGGATCCAAGAATGAATTAAATAAACTAGAGCTCACCAAACTAAAAGTCACTAATTGCAGGTTGCTAGTAAAGGAAAGAAAATAGAGCCAATGGTCATTTAGCAAAGTAGCATGTTCTATCAAGAACAACTTGAATTTGCGTGGTTGTCAGGTTCTGGCGCTATGCAAGTCCTGCGGTCTTGATGCAGGAGATCAATTTTCCAATAGAAGTGGGTGGTACGTTCACCTGAGGATAACTCAACAAATTAATATGAGAGTCCATATATGACTTAAAATTGGTGACCTTGAGTTTGACTCACTCAAGGTCAAAGGTCATGAACCCAAATTAAAGTCCATGAATGACTTCTTATCAGTGCTCAACAGTAACTACATTGATATCTCTAACCATTTCCAGGTTATAAGCAATCAAAACATGGCCCATTATAAGTAAAGGCAAATTTTAAATATTTCAAAAGTCTAAATTTCTCACATCTGTGAACAAACTGTAGACAATGTCCCAAGGAAGCTACATAAAAATTTTTGACTAAACCCAACCAGCAGTTTCATCTGAGAAGATATTTGAAGAAATTGCTGACAAAGACATCAAAGACGAAAACAGTGACAATGACGAAGACGGACACAGCGCCTTCACAGTAGCTCATGGCCTATCGTTCAGTGAGCTAAAAACTGCAGCTATAACAGACACAGCTAACTGTGCTAATGGGTGTTGTTTCATTATTAATCTCATGAACCATTTATCTGAAATGATTGGCCCACTGTGTTGTATAATCAGCAATGTCCAGACAGAAACCAGCTGTTTCTCATTGTCTGTTCGTTGCTTTTGGCAGAATGAGAGAAACATACTAACCACTGTCATGATTTAAGTGTATTGACGGATTTTGTTTTATATGTGCAGATTATTCAGAACAAGTGTAACACATTTCATTAATCCACCCTTTAAGTACTATTCCATTAAGTAGACTAATGCATATACTGACACAACTCTAGGCCAAGAAAAGGCATGAGCCGTAAAAATGAAATTGTGGTGGTGATAACACAGGTGTGAAACTTTTCCACAGCCGCACTGTATCAGCTCCTAAGTGTTTTCCAAAGTGTTGGAATTAATAGAAACACTACAAAAAACTGAGACATCCAAGAGTTGCTATATAATTATCGCACTATTATTAACCTGGCAGCCAGCTGGTTAAGTGCTAATAAAAGGTTAAATAAAGCACATTATCAAGAGAGGTGCTCATTCAAATGTATATATGGGATTAAAGAGCCTGCCACAGGGAGAGTTTGCATGCATCGTATCCAGACAATCTTGTGCTCTTAAAAATAGCGCTCTGATTTAGCATTATGCAGGCCTCTGGAGCTTTCAAAGCAGGCGATGGGAGCTGTGATTCAGCACCAGGAGACTTAGTGATGTAAATTACACTGAGACTCACAATCAGTAGGATGAAAAACCCAATAACCTATTTCCCTGAAGAGAAAATAGTCCTACAGTCTCCCAAGGAATGAACATATTTTAGACTGTGTGGGTAAAAAGCAACATCAGATGAAAATCCAACAACGAGATGTCTGTGGAGTGGGAGATATTCAGGAATAGTGACCAAAAAAAGGCTCTTGAAGCAGTGTAGCATATGTTTTGGTCTTGATACACCTCCATGTAGCATTTCTTCTGCCCTAACTTTGGCATATTTGAGTAATACCTTCAATTTCTGTATTAAAGCAAACAGAGTCTTTCTGCAAACCAGGACCAACCAGTTTGCTTTTTTTGTTCAATTTAGCTTTTTAAAGTTGCATGTCTGCAAGATAAAGTGTTTTAACTTCAATCTTAACCCTTTTAAGACTGCCATTATCACAGGCCACCTAAGTGTCTTGATGCTTTCTGTGCAATAAAAACGTCAGGAAATTGTCTTTTTTGCAAATTCATTTGCACCTTTGTTTTCAGGAAGACATTAACTTTAAATATCTGGCTATTAATTATCATTATTATGAATAGTACAAAAGTATAAATAGTACTTAAACACTGTGTTTTACTAAAAAAAAAAAAATAAATGAGACCTGAAGTTTTTGTATTTATTATCAGACATAACTGTAAATGTCCATAAAGAAACTTTTTGAGATTGCAGAAATAATCTTTCAACTATTCTACATCTGCTTAAACATGCTTTTTGGTCTTGAACATTCAGTATCCTTACTATGGCTTCATATTTTTTATTATTTCCAGGCATTTTTTAACCTGTGTGGAAGTCTCTGAAACAGTTCCTTTCTACTTGTAATAGAGTCCCACACCGCAGCAATAAATTGTTATACAGTGTACTGTCGGAAAGTTCAGGATCTCAGCTTTCCGGTGCCTTTTGAATTATGTGGATAGTGAGTTACAGTAACTTGAATGATATAAAGTGCAAAATGTAGCGCCGGAGAGTTTGACGTTGTTTAAGAGTGAAAGTGTGATGTTTGTTTTGGAGTCTGTGATGTGACGTGTCATTTCTTGATACGAGCGGGTTTCCATTTCGAAGCTAACAGTTTCTAGTTCTGCACACTGTAGAAGAACATGACAGGCGAGCATAGAATTTTTGGAATAAATCTCATCATTGGCTTTAACCTTAAAATCAATGTAAACAAGACAGAAAAATTGGAGCGAATTTTTTTAGACCAAAAAACACCCCAAAAAAGCCAGAATTTACAGCCGCAGAAAAAATTATTAGACCACCCTTGTTTTCTTCAATTTCTTGTTCATTTTAATGCCGAGTAGAACTAAAGGTACATTTGTTTGAGCATATATAATGATAACAACAGTACTAGCTCGTAAGAGTTTAATTTCAGAGCTGATATCTATCCATTTCCATGTTTTCTTCATAATAACCAAAATCACTTCATTTCTTACATTAATATCTATGGCATCGTACTGACAAAAACAGTGCTTTTAGGCATTCCATGTTTTCTTTTCTGTTTGTTTTAGTCACATGATACACACAGGAGTTAGTACTTGATTGCATAACCATTGTTTTCAAAGACTTTTGATGGTCTAATAATTTTTTCCGTGACTGTAGACCAGTTTAAGTGTGGATCTGAAACCTATTACTGATTTTGGACCTTCATTCATTCCCAGTGTTTCAAATCAGCTTCAGCCGTTCACGGTACAGGATAAATCCAAACAGAAATTTGGGCATTGAGCCATTTTCAAGCCATAAAATGTGAATCCTTACAAATATTACCACAAGTACTGATGCCTTTCATCACAGTAGAGTCACATATTTCAGTTCACAGCTTATAAAACAGATTTTAATGTGGAGTATCTCTCTAAAAGCCTAAGCAGGACTACCAGAGAGAGACTGAAGTGTTCGAACATTTTCAGCAAATCAAAGCATTTTTACACCTCTTCAGATTTGCTCAGGAATCCTGTGTAGGACAGATAGTGATGGTGTTTTATTAAAGCTGTTTTCGGCGCGTAGCTTGTTGTGTATGTCCAAATGAGTAATTACATTATTTGGTTGCTCTACTTCCACTTCTTAGTAAGGGGGTGCGTGTAATTCCAGCAGGACTGTCTCCAGCAGCGCTTTGTGTTCGAAGTAGCCTTAACACAGCCGCACATGTCTCTTTGCTTATGTTTAATATTTTACAGTGTAAGCTCACCTCTTTGCCTCCTCTCCCCCATTCTCATGCTCTGTAGCCAACCAAGGATTACAGTGGCCTCTATTGTGCAGCCAGTGGACCGTCTGGCTCACACTGCTTCAGTAAAAACCCTATCTCTTGGCTGCACAGGATTTCTGGTCAGAGCACAATGTTGCACTCCTGCCAAGAAAAGGCTAGCTTTGTTGTGCACTGGACACTATTAAGCATAAGGTATAACGGCGCAATCACCAAAGGACAGATTTTTTTTTTTTTTAAGTCTGGGTATAAGGCTGGAAGCACCTCACAGGCTTTGAGTCCTGAAATGAAAAAGGGAGTGTAATATTTCTGCTTTCCTAGCTTTTTTTTCTGAGTGCTTATTGTGTGCTGACCTTGATCAGACAGGAAGTCAAGCATGGTCTGCAGCAGGAAGGACAGGTGGCGGACGGACAGGCCGGGGTTGCCCATGCGGCGGGAGGCGTACACCAGTTCATGCAGAAGGCGCATCTGCACAGCCGCCCATCCTCTGTGGGTACCTGAGAGAGATGACAGACATAATCATCCACTTTGACACAGCTGATGAGGTTCGTTGCTGACACCTAATGTCATACAGGTATCCATCAGATTAACACAGACGTTTACAGGATAGACTATAGGTAGAAACATCAAATGAAGGCTCCGATACAAAAAAGTGAAACACCTTTGGACCTAAGTCGAACATTTTGTAGTTTCATGAAAGACTATGGGTTTGAGAAGTAAATATAGGTGAGACTTTGGGTCATGGGTGACTCATGTGGTCTGACGAGGACTGTGTTCTAGAGTCATTATCATGTTTTTTGACAGTATTAAAAACATGGTAAGGGATCAAGAACACAGTCCTCAAAAACCTAATCTCTTAGATGAGTTATATTTGGCTTTTTTAAATGGAATTATGCACTTTAAAACATTTCCTTCTGGTCTACATAAACAGTAAAGTATTTTACCAAGTTGATTTAGATATAAGCAACTAATGTCACCATCTAAACAAAAAAATGTGTTTAACTTTGTGCAATTCCCCTTTGTTGTATATATGTAGAAAGTCTGTATAGTTTTAATTACCATTATTATTTTTATTTCATATTTTCTTAGTTTCTTGTACTATTTTTATGCATGCACATTTTTTTTTCTTGCACTTGCTGCCATAAGCACTGAATTTCCCCATTGTGGGATCAATAAAATCAAATCTAATCTCTAATCTAATCAATGTTTTAGTCCTTCTTGGAGCCACTGTTTTACTAAAAAAAGTGTGAATTGGTTTTTATTAAACACCTGAAATTTACCACTTCTTTGCATAATGGCTAATTTGTTATATTCTGGCTTTTGATAAGACAAAACAATAAGATAATACTTTTCTCAATGTTGACTGCAAGTAATAGAAAAAATAAACAGTTCAATTACTTACTGGTTGAGGCCCTGAATACACTGATTCCACTTCCTCTATTTGCTGCTGCTGTATTATTATTATTTTATGCAATAGTTAATTTTATTTTTTAGGATTGTTGACATCACTTACTTAAGATATTAAAGATGCATTTCCCTTCAGACGCATAATGACAGAACAAATTTAAATACTCTAAATCAAACAAATGGCAAAAAAAAAACAGTATTCAAATTCCAGACCGTCCACCCTATTCATTGGAAAAACCCAGGATCTCTGAATATGTCAATATTTCTTAACTAACATGGCTAACTGATGGAGTTAATAAGTTGGATACTAAATTTCAATTGGTTCGGAAAAACTGTTGACAAATCCAGTTCATCTCATATTTCTTGTGAACACTGACAAACTTTTCAAAAATACTTAAATAGTTCTTCAGTGGATGAGGGCTTTAAGTAAGGTTGTTAAATATACACATCATCTCTTAAATACAGGGGGAAAAAACATTATACATAAATAGAATAGCACATGATTTATATTACACCAACAGTTTTTCCATCTAAGTTAACGGATCTAACACTAGTGACAGTCCATGTGCCTCACAAAGTTCTCTGCAAACATCTCAGCAACAGGAACTATGAAAACAATCTGGTCTCCCCATTACACCTACAGTAAAGGGTAGGTTGACAGACTTTCATAAGTGTGTATTGTGGCATCACAAGCCTTCGCAGACACACAAAGCCACATAATTAGATGTAACTACCCTCTCTAAACAGAGTCTCCCTGTTGCAGAGTATCACTGTGCTTCAGCTTGGTGCTAAGTTGGCTGCTGCTGTTTGTTCTGCAGAGTTCCGCAAGACATCTTAATAGCATTGTAGCCTGACACCCACTGTTACATAAAACCCTCAGCCCCCTACTGCATCCCATGCTCCACTCCCAGCTGTCGACTGTTGACTCACTGAGTGGGAAAGGGAACTGGAGGGAAGATGATGTGGGGAGGCCAGAGGGAGACAGTGGAGGATATTTGGTAAACAGTCTGATGTTTCCTCAGCTTAAACACCACTTCCAATAATGTCACAGCAGGCCCCGTTATCAGCATTTCTCTACTGTGCTTATTGTTCATCCTGACTTTTGCTACCGTTTGAACAAACTGTAAATGCAATTCCTTCATAATCTGTTTTTTTGTGTCATGAAACTGCACCCACTAAGCAGTCTAAAAATAGCTGACTTCCACCTGTCTGCCAAAACCAGTGCTTATCTGGAGGACAGTAATCCAAAGGACACTTTGGATTTTTCTGAGAATGCCGCTCTCAAACCCTACACGAAAAATGACTTCATTTGTGGTATTTTCAGACCTGAACTGGAGGTGTCAGGCAATCCAATTAACACACCAGCGAGATAATGACTGTGGTGTCACGGCCAAGAAATCGCACTGTCATGCAAAACCTGAGTCAAAAGACACCGAACACCTTCATCCCGCCTATGATTAAACTGGTGGAAATGGCTACTGTGTGGGTTGATGAAATGCCACAGTACCATTATTCTCTTCCATAATAAACATGTAAATTATTACAAGAAAAGATACTCCCCCAAATTCTTGTGACAGCATGACAACAGTGGAGAAAAGAGCCTATGTAAGAGGAAGAAAAAAAAACAGAAAGTGACAGAGTGTCCCCGTTTCTGCAAACGGAGGAAAGTATTAAAAAAAGAAGAAGGAGAAAAAAAAAAGAGTCTGAGGCTCCGAGAAAGTCATTTGTTTTTCTGGATCTCACTGTGCAGCAGTTTTAGGTTCCTAGGAAAAACTAAAGCAGAGTTTAATGAGGAAAAAAAGGGCAAGATCATCACTCGGAGCTCAAGAGATCCCAGGTTCACATCCCTGTAGAGCCATCAAATACATTATGGCTCCAAAAAAAAAAAAAAAAAAAACTAAAAGTAACCATATTGTATTAAATGCCACAAGTGCTGCAGCTCCAAAGCAAGGTTTAAAGGTTCAGTGTGTTTAGGATCATTTAGAGGTTGCATATTACAACTAAATGAATATCCAACTCTCTCTCTCCTACAGAGGGAAACAAAAATGCAGAAAGGCTAGTGTTTGGTCTCCTCTGACTTTTTCAGAGAAGGCGACAATAACTCTGGTCCACACTCTTATCACACAAACATGCACTTGGTAATAAATGAAAAGAAGAAGAAGAAGAGGAAGAGGAAGTCCAGTCAAGGAACACAGCGGACAGACAGGGTGATCTCACATCTTAGATCATAATGCTAAATGTGTCATATGCTCTACCTTTAGTAAAGATGGTGTCATTAAAAAATAAGTGTTTTCAAAACTTTCCTACTCAGTTAACATCTCTTTTCAATGGTTTGTCTATCAGTGTAACAACAGTTGTTTATCTAGCATTGCACTAATCATGGAAAAGACCCTCATGGCTTTGTAGCATTAATGTCACTAGCACAGGTCGCTAGGCTAGTGAGTTTATTTCAGTGTGTTTATAGTGATACTTAAGCATCTGTCCATGCTTCAATTTTTGGATTCAGTCGACATTAATTTGCCAAGTTTGTGTAAAAAGTTCTTTTGCCGCTGATGAAGAATAACTGTGTGTCAGCTGCAGATCTGGCTTCTGAACTCTGTGGATCTGATTTACACAGTTGCTAGTGTGAAAATGTTACTGATTCATTAAAAAACTCTGACAGGACAAACTATGATAATTAATGGATGTGTTTGTTTATTTCATCTAAATATTGTAATAATTTTGATCCAAAATGAGTTAATAAACAAAATCAAAATGTCATCACACATAGCCTAAGCCTCCAGATACCAGAGAAACTACAGTTACTCATAATTTGTTTGTGACTTTCCTGTTTTTTGTAAGAGGTGATAAAATTATGACTCAGATCATGGATCATGACTTTACTTCAAAAGATTGAAACTGAATATTTTGGCCCAATCGCCCAACCCTTCATGACAGTAGAGGATGATGAACTTTGTGGAGGCGACCGACTGCTCTCAGTAGATATAAACAGATAATTCTACAGTAATTCTAAAGTAAACCATAATTCTTATTTTGTTGTGATTATACACAAATGAAACCACCATTTCTGCAGTCATTTTAAAGTCCCTAAATCTTAAACACCGAGTAATGAGAAACAACATCACTCAGAAAATATAAAACAAAATAAAGCAGATGGAAGGTCGAGCCAAAAGAAGCAAAAGAGGCCTTTATTGGCACTTATTGAAATGCACCATTGATCCCAATTTTCCTTCTCACTTGAACTTGCCTCTCCAGCTTATTGCTTGATAGACTCCCACCTGATCCCTCCTGCCAAAAGACTTCAAACCGCTATGGCCTGCATTCCTACCAACGCCAACTAAAACTCTCTCAGAGCTCCTTGTAGAGCGATCGTGAGAGAAAATATGGATGACCCTGAGACTTTCTGCACAGTGTTGTGTTTTGTGGAGATTGCGCATCCCATTGAGTGGGTGCAATGAGCAAGGATCAAGAGTCTGTAGAACCAAGAGGCTTACCATGAGGACCTTAGCAAAGAGTCTACAAAAGCCTGGGTCAGGTCTCAATTGTGCCTCTTTTGAAGTAAAGTAATGGTTTGAATGCAGAAGAGGTGCTCTTGAACAGACAGCAAGGCTGAGGCCCATGGAGGAGATGCTATTAATTTCATTTATCTAGTCGATGTCTACTTATAGGGATACCTCATCTATCCTAGCTCGTACAAGAAGCTAATGAAATCTGTGTTTGGATCACATTAGAGTCAGTGACAAGTACTGTCTTTTTTTTTATACATATATAAAATTAGTGCTCCCTATATTTAATTCAGTTGAGTAATTCACCCACGTACACTATGTTTGGTTCACTTCAGTCTTGCTCCATTCAACAGCCTAATGTTTTGCCCCGATGCTAGCAAAATAACATCTGTAATGTGCAGTATTGTTATGATTCTCATTTCATGCACTATGAACCACAAGTCAGTCGGTCACACACATTATGCACAGTGTAGTTACGTACATGTGTTTTGTTCTTGGTAATGTTTAATCCCAGTGACAGAATCTTAAAGGGGTCATATTTTGCTAAACCCACTTTTATTCGTCTTTGGTACATTTATTTGTGTATTTCGACTCTTAACAGTTCAAAAAGTGTGTATTTGAACCCTCCAAGTGCTGCAAAGCTATCTTTGTATTCATTCCGGCAAAAATCGAGTGGGGTTCTACAATCCGCTGCTTAATTTGTTACATTTTATGACTAGTTACGTCACGACATTTGCACATATAAGGTCAAGACTTTCGACGAACATTTCTCAGAGTACGACATAATTACTGAAAATATGTTCAAACACTCGAGCTGATTACCTAAAATGTTCAGTTGTTGGTTGTGGTGACAAATACAAGTGCCTGAACAGGACAGAGAAGCAGTCAACAACCTGGTGGGGGTGGGGTGTGAAGTTTATGTAGACCACAGAGCAGTGTTTAAAAATGAATAATTCCATTTAAAAAAGCAAAATATCACTTCTTTATTTTACAAAGGCTAAAGTATGGCTAGGTCAGACAGGTGTGCCTCGGAAACAAAAAGAGCTGAAATAATTTGTTGGTGAACTGATTATCCCTTTGAATAATTACAAAACAAAAAAATATTATAATTGAGAATTAAATACTTGTAGATTGTGGGCTGCTGTTACAGAGTAATCAATAATTTAAAAGACTGAATGCACACTTTCTAAATGATTAGGATGAAGATTAGGTTGAATGTGATCTTTCCACAAAACACACTTGCCCCTTTTCTATCATTGAGCCCATTTACATAACCACAAAAATCCAATAACTGGGAGTAACAGATAACTGTAATAAACAGATCTGATATATTTACATGCACTTAAGAAATGTGATAATCAAAAACCCTGGTTCAGATGCTCCAGTCCATTATTGGATTTCTTTCAGGGTATGTTCATACACAGTGATGGTAGACTCAAACTTCCTGTTATTGTCTTCCACTCATGTCTGAATATGCAATTTCAGTTTTCTATGATTTCTAGTTGTGTTTACACCTGTGCAGATGTAACAGAATGAAAGACCAACCTTAAGATGCAGGAGTATTGGAGTATTAGAGAAAAATCCAGGTGTGTTAATACGATTTCTCATAATCAGATTACTGCGGTTATATCTGATAAAACATATTCGATTATGCTGTTTACATAACCCCTTGAATAATCTGATAATATCGGATAATGATCAGAGTATTAGTGTGCATGTAGACAGGCTCAGTGTATTTTTGGGAAAGTCACACCAGAAAAGGTTGAAGGAAACTGCAAAATAAAAAAAAACAAAAACTTAGTTGTGATGTAGTGTATATGAGTCACTCGACTGATCAGCTGTTTCTGCTTCTAAGAAGAAACAGCAGCTGTTGCAGGTGTCGCATCAAAAGTGATCACATGACTCAGCATCTAAGTGCCTACAGCTGCTTTTATCCCATCAAAACAGTCACAACATGGAAATACACACAACTTTATGTCCAATGAAAACAACGTGTCTTTGTGGGACTTTCTTGGAACTGAAAAATCACAGCTGCGTCCAGAGAAATGTTTGCAGTTTGCAGCTCCATCAGGCATGACATTTACATGATTATAGGCAATAATATAATATTCTTTGGTAATGTCCTTATTTAGGCCTATATTTGGATGCTATACTGTAATGAATATGGATTTTACCTGAAACATATCCAGTCCAATTCTTTAATTCAATTAAATGCCTTTAAAGCAGACAGCAATCAGTTTTTGGCATGACGCTGTTCTCTTCCGGGATAAAGAATATAAACGTGGCTTTTAGTAGCAACAGGTAGAGTATGTGTATTACTGTTTCATCAGTGAAAAAAAATCTCCCTATGTTTTCTACTCACATCATAAACATCTGATGACATTACACAATATTCTTTATTCCCTCACGGTTTCTTTTTTGCAACACTTCATAAGATCAGAAACACAGCTGCTTCCCTATTCCCACAAGTGTTGAAATGATCATCTGCAGATCTCCAGCCTACCTCCCTGGATTCAAACCTACCTTTGCTGAAGTCCTTAGGATCGAGCGAGAGGCTATATCCGGGCAAGGTCTCCAGCAGCAGCTTGTAACAGGCCCTCCAGCCCGGCTCTGGGATGGTGGGAGCCACACACTGCATGGCGGCCACACGCTTGAAGAAGGCCGACTTTCGATGGAAGCCGATCAGTTCGTAGAGCTCTGACAGGATGCTGTAGCGCTGGATCTTCTCCTCCTCTGACAGCTGCAGATATGGACATAACATGAAAAATCCACCTGTAAATATCAGTCATGTTATTTTTCACCAGTGAAGACCACATTAGGGCCATTTTTGACAGTTGCAGAGTTTCCATTATGATAAAGGGGGAAATACCAGTAACATGCAGAATCATTTAACCACACAGCATCCAATTAAACTACACAACTGTAATGTCTTTGATTGGCTGCTTAGTGAGGGTGGCTGTGATACTGGAAGCAGAAGATACAGCAAGACACTCTGTCGTAGCCTGTAACATTAAACTGCTTCTGTTGCTATCAATACTGTTAAAGTTAATGTTAATGCCATTTCACTGCGTCAACCTGCCTCCACTATTGTTTATGAATAATGTCCTACAATTGTATTTAGATGAGTGTATTTAGGTGAGTGCTGAACCCAAATGTCGCCTTTACCTCCATCTACTGACTATACTCATTTTTTAACAAAACCCTGGTGGACTGGGGAATTTTACGTTATAGCGATCTGGCTCATTTTCCTGTCAAATCTGTGAGAAATAGCTTTTGCTTGGTCGCCATTCCCACATTGCACTGCGCGACAAAATTTCCAAAAAGGCCTGAGTGAGGTTTCGTGTTTTTATGTAAACAAGCGGGCTGGGTTTATGATGGAGTCATCTTCGAAGCTGTTCACCGTGAGGGAAGTGATTCAGGTGTGTAAGCACGGAAAGATAATGATAGTGATAATTAGGCTATCACTGGGGTTCACACACTTTTTTTTTTTTAAATGTGTGATAAAAGTCATACGCTGCTTTAATGATGAGTTACTACCATATATAACCAAACAAAGGAAGCTTTATTCTTAAGTGTCCATCATAATGCAAGTTACCAAAGCTGTAGTGTCAGTTCCAGAATTTCCTTATAGCACATTGCAAAGAATTCTACCCACTTCTGTAGAAAATTTAGTGCAGACTTTGTCTAATCACTAGTGTTTTCAGACAGGTTATTAAATATATGACTGTTAGCAGGAACTACCAATCCCTGAGCAGATTCTGTCAGACGTGACTTTCCTGCTATACTCATAGCTCCACATGGAATCTAAGAAAAGCAGCTTCTCTTTTCTACAGTAATGTGAAACAGCGTCAGGTCATCCATATTTATGCTTAGCCTTTTGATTTGGCGCTAGAGAAGAGATCTGCAGAGGGACGGTGTGCTATCCTCATCTGTAACTGATAAAAGGAGCAGAAAATTACAATACAACATAATAATACAACAAGTCTCAAACATAATATTACCAAGCCTGCAGCATATTAAGCTATGCAGCTGGTGGTTAAATACTGATGGAACACAATGGAAGCTCAGTAACCAGTGAGAAGAATAAAAAGCGATAAGAACTAACTTTTTAGCTATTTGTCACCATTGTCCTTGTAATTAATTAGTAATAACCAGCCTAATGATTTATAAAGCGTTTATGACCTAACTGAATGTGATGGAATGGATTACTTGATCAAAAATGAGAAAATATCACATTCATCTGATTAAAATGTCAGAAAATATGCTAAATATATAGGTTTGATGGGTTTTAAACTACGAAATTCCCCATGAGCCCCAGAGGTTCATTCTGCTTTTGAGGAAGCTGAATGAAGAGAATAATTGATTAAGCAGAATGAATACATTCCTTCATGATTCTTCTGAACCTACTTTAACCTCACGAGGGTCACAGCTACCTATGGGCGAAGGCGGGGTACACCCTGGATGAGTCACCAGTTCGTCACAGGGCTGACATATAGAAATGAACAACCAATGGCAGAATGAATACAATAAGGAAAAAAGTTGCTTGGTAGATTTGGAGTAGAGGGATCAAAAGATGCCCAAAATAAATTGATGGAGTTGTAATGAACAATTATGTTACAACTGAATTTAATGTGACAGTAATTTTACACAAGAGTTAAAGGTGTTTAATTGAACACAAACGAAATCATGAATTCTTTGTTTATCTGATGCGTATACATTCATTAATAACGGTGAGGACATCAACATTATGGATTTTTTGTGTTTTTTAAGTATAGACTAAACCAGTTCAATGGCATTTTTCAATTTTATATTGAGCTCATTTTACATAAGAGCTATATCATCAGTATTTTAACTATTTGCTGCCTTTTATATTATCTCTATGAAATGTGCAGAGTTTTTAGGGCATTTTTATCTTGTCAGTCTCTAGTAGCAGCACTTTTGTCTTTCAAATTATGAGTGAATGCAAATTATGGCAAAATTTGTGGCTTAACTCAACATAAACTCAACAATTGTTGTCATTTTTTTCTCATGACAGTTACTCTTACTAGTGATTTATATAATGTAGTTATAGGCTCTTAACTGCTCAAACTGATGCAGGTTACGCATTTCCTTACTAAGCCTCATATACGCATTTTCCTAATCCTAAGAATAAGATTCCGTGAAAACGGTGGACGTTAAAAGGTCAAAAAATGAAAAGTTAAAAATGCAGTCAAGTGAGGGGTGAACATGGTTTATAGAGTTATGTTTCAGTGACCAGATACGCTGCTGTCACTATAATTTAACTGCACACCTTACATGAGAGCACACATATGATTCAGTGAAGGAGAAAGCCCTCCTAGAAGTCAGATATCCTACCTGTCCCAGGTTGATGTAGACGGCATTCTGCAGGAACTCAGAGGCCTCCCTGGCCCTCTTCTGAATGGCCAACACCCTGACTGCCTTCACACAGGCCTCCAGCTCGATCACACCTGCGTTCTTATACTGCAGCACATAAGGGGAGAGCAGCAGGGAAGGGCTTGGCATTAATGAAAAATGAAGAGTCGATGAGGGTCGCCTTGACTTCTTACAACCCACCTCATAATCAGGGGGAATGTTTTTTCATTAACATATGACCACGCTCATCAGTCACTACGGCGCTCCGCCGCAGACGAGGGGTGACAGTTGAGCGCGATAAGTCCGATCTCCTTTCTCAGGGATTCCCAGCAGCCTCTGCATCTCTACTACTACTGGAAACCTGATGTACACTGCTGAGGTTTCATTCATGTGTTTTTGTTTCACCATCCCTCAACTTCCTTCTACTTCGTCCCTCATTGTCTACTTATTAAAATTCAATTAATACCTGAATGGCTGTGTGTTGAGATGTAATTTAATTCAGAATTAACTAGTTGCAGGTAAATGGGCTGAGAGAGGTCAGTGCAAAAAGGCAATTATAACAATGAAGATAAAGAACAGGATTGCTTCGCAAGACTTTGGGAGCATAATGATCCCATTCAGCTCTCCCTAAGCATTAGAGGTACTTAAACACTACGTTTTGTGACTGTGTGAGAACAGAGGTAAAAAGAGAACACACTACACTATGAACATTGTTGCATATAAAAAGTGTTTCATCTGTCAGGTGATGTGTAATGAAAACCGTGAGAACAGTGCTTTAAGATTACATTATAAATGGTCTCATCCTTGTTCAGTCCAGTTCCCAGGAAGCATTGAGTAATAAACAGCTGCCATCAGCATGTGCTGCTGCGAATACACAGATACAGTGGTCTCTGCACTGAAACTACATCAAATACTGCCCCCTGATGATCAGAATAAGGATTACTGTGTCCACTTTGAATATTTTTACCTTTGACCTGTAGTACCAAGCCTTATTTGCATGAAAACACTGCAACAAATACAATGTAGCATGCATCTTGTAACTGCTGTGATTTGGGATGTTTTAGTGTTGTTGCTTAAAAACCCGAACAGCTAATACGTTCATTTCACATTGCATCAATTTTATGCTTTCTAAATTTGACAATGCTTGTTTGTATTATCACGTAACATTTAAACAAATAATAACTAAAGAAATATGCCATGACCTAATGTTAAGTGTTTTTACATCTTTTATTATTCTTGATGGTGCAGCTCATTGGTTAAAGCTGTTATTTTTAAATATACTCTATGAATAAGTTTACATTTTAACTTGTATTTTAATCAAATATAATTTTATCAGCTGATTTAGGCCATATTGTTATCGACATACATGTTTTCTGAAATTTTCCAAGAAATAAACCTATTTTACACAACATATAATGGAGAAATAAATGGCAATTCCAGTTGTCTTTACAGCCTTAAAAAGGCTGATGCCTTTATAATTGACATTTTTTAAATAAAAAGTTGACTTGCCACTGTTTTATTACAGTGGTATAATAGTTACTTTATAAGCTGTATTTACTTTGTTTTGCATTAGTGGTTTTCGGATATATTTGCAATAAACTAAGTGAAGGTCTAGACTCACTTTGGATGCAAAATTTTTAAAGTTACACTATAATATATTTAGATTTTTGTTTGTTTGTTTGTTTTGGGGACTTCATGGGAGCTGTGTCCCCTTAAAAGTGGTTAACAGAATGTGGTACTTGGACATAGGAAACTTCCTTGGCATCATTAACCCAATATTTTGGAATTTCAATCTGTCGTTCAATGGGAGCTTCCCATAAATTTCAGTAGATTACAAAATGTGTACATGGTGCTTCTGTCAGTTGCTCTGAAGAAAACACAGTAGTCAAATCATCATTAAAAGGCTCGGAATTCATCAATTTGCTCAAAGGTTTTCTACTTTTTCCTTCAAGTCTAACATTGTAACACACAAGCTTCTGATTTTGCTGGAGGACACAAAGAATGTACAACGTAAATTATCTCACCTCTATAACATATTGTGTCTGAGGCATTAATGAACATGGATACAGGACTATTGTAAGCTCAAGTTTTCAATGATTTTGCTTTGATTAAATAAAATACTCAACACTCTTCCACTGTGTCTGTAATGTACGATATGAACTAATTAATCAATGAATTGTAAAAAATAACCAACAGATTAAGTGATAACGAATATTACGAGGGGCTGTAGCCCTGTTGTGTAGCACTTGATGATGCAAGTTTTTTTTTTAAGTGCAAAATAAATTGAATTAGATTCGTATCTGCAGGATATATTGCAGGTTGTTATTGTATTGATTGCACAACTGGTCAATACTCTGGTTGTCTCAATATAGCACTGATCAATATGAAACCTAATTGAGCTTTTTGACATGAAATACAAGCTCTTATCTGTTATGAGAGTTCTGTTATAATAAAAACTTGTGTGTGCCTCTAATTTAGTCACAGTGACCGTGGTTGAATCAGTGACTCCGCAGATGAGGAGTTCAGTTCAAATACCTTTCCATAGTAGGAGATGGCCTCTTTGTATTTCTCGATAATATCCTCAGGGCTCAGGCAGTTCTTTGCTCGTCCAATCTCAGTGCTGGTGTCTGCACTGATGCCGTTGGCTGTGAGGGCACCTACACTCAAAAGACAGAGTGTTATCAGTTTAGGAAAGGCACAGAGATGAGCAGAAAGCCGTCGGCCTGCACTGTCACTGACAAAGTAAAACAGAAAATGGAAATGACACGAGTGGCAAACGGGATGGAGGGGAGACTTCGATCCAAGAGTTATACTTGAACCTAACCCCACATGCATATTGATCCATTCAAATTACAGAGATTGCACTAGACTATTGTAGAAGATGAACAGAAAGGAGCGAATCTGCAGTTTGGGCACAGAGATACTGCTGAAATAATGCTAAAATGCTGCTGAAATAATGCTCAGATACTGCTGAAATAACGCTCAAATACTGCTGAAATAATGCTCCAATGCTGCTGAAATATTGCTCAGATACTGCTGAAATACCACTCAAATACTGCTGAAATAATGCTCAAATGCTGCTGAAATAACGCTCAAATGCAGCTAAAATAATGCTGAAATGCTGCTGAAATAATGCTCAAATGCTGCTGAAATAATGCTCAAATGCTGCTGAAATAATGCTCAAATGCTGCTAAAATAACGCTCAAATGCTGCTAAAATAATGCTCAAATGCTGCTGAAATAATGCTCAAATGCTGCTGAAATAACGTTCAGATGCTGCTGAAATAACGCTCAAATGCAGCTAAAATAATGCTGAAATGCTGCTGAAATAATGCTCAAATGCTGCTGCAATAATGCTCAAATGCTGCTGAAATAATGCTCAAATGCTGCTGAAATAATGCTCAAATGCTGCTGAAATAATGCTCA
>JAPTYQ010000003.1:23525762-23544008 GCA_029814465.1 Ostorhinchus cyanosoma
GTGCAGTAATCTACACCTGGCTTTTCTGCCTCCGTCTATAATAATATACATTATATAGACTAAATGTCATCTAAAATGAATGTTTATTTGCAACATAGTACAGCAAACTATCACATGATCAAAAAATTTAATTTTAGCAAAAAAAGGTCTCCAATGTATATGTCTGGGGTCGCCAGAAATGTGTGATGTTAAAATGGGGTCATGAGCCAAAAAAGGTCGAGAACTACTGTAATAACCTATAAATAATGACAATTCCAAATTCCTCTATTTATTTTAGTATAAAAAATTTAATTATATGAAAATGCTTACATTTACAAACAACTATGTACAACCTGAAACTTCTTAAGAAAAATAAGTGCAATTTTAATAATATTATTATTTTTGTAAGTTATAATGCAAGTTTGTAAATGTTGAACTGAGGCATAATAATCTTAAAATTGCACTTGGCATTTTTCTTAAGATATTTCAGGTTGTACATGGTTGTTCAGGACATTCACATTTTTCGTGAAAGGTAATTCTAATTTCTTACACTAAAACTGAAAAAAGTGGAGTTGTCCTTTTTTTTTATAGGTTATTATATGATATGATAGTATTTTACTGGTCTGACCCACTTTACATCATATTGGTCCGTATGTGGCCACTGAACTAAAATAACTTTGATACCTTTACTTGTCAATACCTTCAGTGTAATTTTTGCATTTCACAAATTTGGAGTGGAACCTTTGGCGAGCCAGTCTTGACCTGCGGGCCAAATGTTTGACACCCCTGCTATAATTAATTGCGACTCAGGTACAGAGGGATGTATGGGTCGAGGGGAGCACAAGCAAAGGAAAGCAAAACAAGGACAGAGTATGAGCTGTCTAGAACTTCACAGTCTTGCACAATAACTCAGGGATTTACCGGGATACAGGGGACATTTTAGCTAAATATCATGTTCATATTTTCCATTAAACACAAAGGAAAATATAAATCTGATGATGCAAGACAAGAGCATTGGAATAAGAATGGGGAAGTTACGTTAAGACAATAAAGTGGATCAGCAGGGAATCGAGGTGAAATGGAGCAATGTACAAAACGTCCTCAAAGGTCAGATCTAGAAACTACCGACTTAATTATGGAGCTAAAAAAAAACAAAACATGCTTTACAGATGCCCTGCAAATACAAAACATACTCAACAACAACACATTAGATTACATAATGCTTCAGAAACAACTATAGCAGGTCTTACAGTTCTGAAAAAATATATCCCACAAAGGAAAATTATCTCAATTATTGGTGCAATGTTTCCTCTGTGTTTGTGCTGATGATTTTCTCTCTAATGCCCAGAGTAATTTACCTTCCACAAGAGCGGACTAATGAGTGGATTAAAACTGTTTGTGTGTTATGCTGAGTTCTGCCAAACTCATGGTGGATTCCAAATTAACTGGGAGGTCAGAATTTCTAGGAAGTTTAATCAACCACTGAAGCTGAATTTCCAACTCTGAAAGTGGGACTAATTTAATCAACATAGACTTGAACATTCAAGTCGGCTGCTCTGTGTATTAATGTATCAATGTACAGGATTTGGGGCCCTGTGAAAAAGATATGATGTCACACTGAGGAGGCATGGATTAATATTCCACTTACAATATATTTTACAATTCCATGCAGAACTGATGATAAAGGTGCAGCCATCGTTAACATTTTAGTAATTCTTTTTTAAAATCATAACAGGATTATATTTTTCTTCCACTAATGCACAAACCCAAACAAGCTGTGCCAAGCACGACAAACCCTGCCCCAGCTGATGTCAGCATATCAGTTGCATCTATCTGCCAAGTTTGAAGTAAATTGAAACAAAATGGATGTCTTAATAGACATTTGAAATTTCACCCATTATACGTAAATGGGAGAAGAAAAAATATTTTAAAAATTCATTTAAAAATTTGAACTTTGACCTACTTTTCACAAAATATAATCACATCTATTCTGTATCACTGGCAATCTATAAACCCAGTTTGGTATGAATTCAACCAATAGTTTTGCTGCTAGAGTGTTACTTAACAAACAAAGAAATCAACCCCCCCCAAAAAGAGAAACAAAAACAATACCCCCTGCCTCCCCTTTGGAAGTGGGGTAATAAAATATAGTTTTACTTTTTGGATGGAAGTATTTTTACGAGCATCCGTTTGGAGCACTGGGACCTGAACCAAAGCATATTACGAAATAAAGAGAGGGTAGACGGGGTCAGAGGCTGACTGGATTTTTTTTTTTGCCAGAAACAAAACCATATTAATACAGGGAGTAAATAAGACCCGTAGAATCATCACCTCGTCTCCCTTTTAGGGCACCCCTGTCGATATATTATGAGAAGTACGGTACATGTAACACCACCACTCTGAATTGTTGCCGTTTTCCTTAGTGGACAATCACAATACTGCACCAAAATAATCCCCCGTGACCTGAAAAGCACTTTCCCCAAGAGCATCTGGAAAACCATTTAGATGAGGAGACCTACACCTGCACAAACGATCAGATAAAACTTTTATTACCACTCTTTAGAATGCTATGGTTATGTGTTAACTCTCCTATAAACCTAAAAAACAGAATCCCAGGAGGACAGCAGGAGCAACAGGTGAAACATCTGTCCAAATAACAAAGAAAGCCAGAGATGTTTTCCAGCAACTTCCTGTTCAAAAAACAGGCATCTTTTTTTGAGTGAACGGTTTAGTTCTAATAACATATGTTCAACAGTTGTGAAGGCTGGTGTAATATACTGTTTCAATATCACATCTGTCTAATAAACTCATTTGGCTAAAGTGGTTACAACTGGCACTGGTTTTCTGACTTGTACTGGGATCTTACGCTTACAGTATCTGAAAAGGCTGTGCATTATTGGCAGAATTCAACATAACATCAGTGCTTTTAAACGGACTCGTATCACAACCTGCTGTTAAATTTCTCAGGATTTTAGTAAAAATGTTGCAGCCGTGACGGAGGAATTGTGCCAAAAATCACATGAAACAACAGCTTTTCTGCTAATACTGGCACATTTACAGAAATGTTCATTAAAGTGTACTGTCCCTGCTAAATAAACAAATAAATAAATAAAACAGACTGTACTGGTAAGATAAGCTGAAGTTGTTTCTAAACCATGATGCATGATAGATATGATGCATTAGAAACATTTTATAATGATAAAATAAAACACATTGGCTTTTTAAAATCATGTTTTGTCTTTGCAAACCCCGCTGTCTTTGTTGGCGAATCCCAGGGCATCTGTAAAACATGTTTAGTTTGTTGATCTTGACAGAAAATGTGCACTAAGTGAGCATTTATTCAAGGAAACGTAATGTCAAATGCGCAGGATAAACATTGATGCTAAGACACAAGAGGCTACAACAACCACTGTTCTGGCAGAATAAAACAACAATTAACGCTGCTCTTATTCACCGTTTAAATTAAAGTAGCTCTTTAGACATGGATGCCGTCATCAGATTCATGCCGTCTCTGGGCTGCTGTGGTGCTTTGCCAAACTGGCAGCTAATGTATGCACCCATGAATACAGATATGAGATCCATGTGTCACTCCAGCCTCTGCAGCCGGCAAAATCCAACACTATACCTTCCAAATCCAAATGTTCTTTTGGAGCCGGGACAAATCTCAGTCGCATGTCCCAGACCATATTGTGTATTAGGTCCAAACTATCACCTTCTGCTTTAAAGGACCATGCCAGTGTTGATATAATTGTTTTAATGACATCAAATATACACCACAAATAAGGTGTTTAACATGCTGGGTCAACATTTTTCAAGCTATTTGGAATGACTGCTGTGTAAATTTTGTCCTGTAAGGGCACGGCTGGTAAGATATCAACATCAAATTCGCTGAGGACTGTTGGAAAGTAACTTTAACGTGAGTCTTAATATGATGCTTCATATATGCACACAAATAGAATATTTTAACTGTATTGCCCTTCACATTGATTGCAGACTCATTTGGCTTCGGTGTCATTCTTAACCCTGATAATAATGGGAAAAATTAGCAAAGGTGTTATTCTGTCATCTTTTCTTTACTTTAGAGCATGTGATGTAACAAGCACAATACAAACAAAGCTGATTTTCTATTTAAAATATTAGATTTTTTAAATATGAATATGATCGAATTTTGAATAAGTCTAATCAGATGGATACAAGCAATTCTGCTGCATCAGTTACTATCTGTGCAAATCAAAATTATATTCATTTTTATTAAGTACACAGCCAGAAGTAGAGCTACAAATGATTAATCACTCAACTTATTGTCAAGTGTCAAATTAATTTGCAACTATTATCATAATTAGGTAAAGCTTTTGAAAAAACAAACAAATAAAAAACATGAAAATTCTTTCATTCCCACTTCTTAAATGGAAATGTTTTCTGGTTTATTTAATCCCCAATAACATTCAATGGAATCTTTGTTGACAAAACAACCTTTTCTGACACTTCACAGAACAAAGAACAAATTAATTAATCCAGAAACTAATTCTCAGATTACTAGACAATGAAAATAATCATTAGTTGGAGGCTCAGGTACAAGTATCTAATGTTCTGGATGTAATTCCTAGTCCTGTGAGAATCCCCATTGCCGAGTTAAATGAGTTACTAACAGAACATAAACATATTCATGAGAGTGTTTCAGGAAATCCACCAGAGACAAATGAGGAGGCAGTAAAGATGACAAACAGCAGAAATTTAGCTTTAGAGGCTCCTCGGTTTAAAAAGCCTATGTTTAAAGGCAAAATTGCAGTAGGAAAGTGATGGGAATATAAACAGTCTACATTAAAAGCTGCAATAATATTTTACAAAAGTTAAAATATGTGAATGAGTGAGATGAAAAGGATCAGTTCTGAAACCAGCAGGTGCCCAGAGGTTGGAATGACTATCAGATATAACAAGGAGTAGACAGAGTAGACCCAAAACTATCAAAAACACCAGCATGGCCCTTTAATATACCACATATAGCACTTCTATATTGCACATCCATGTGATGAATTAACTTGCATTTCTAAAGGCGCTTCTCTGAGTTTCGATTAAGTGTTAATATTAAACGTCGAGGGACAACTTTTTGTCTTTTTAACATGGGCTGTGATCAAACTGAAACCTATAAAAGAGTGATGAGTTTGGCTTGGACTCATGAGCGAATGCACAACAGCGCAGAGCTCTGGCTGTTTGCTTCATGGCAGGGCTTAAAGCTGATGGGGACGGTATGGGTTTACTAACTTATGAGTCTATAACATCTCACCTTTTCACACCCAACAATAAACTCACAGGACAGTATGGAAGAAAAAAAAGAAGAAAGACAAATAAACCAAGGTGAACAAACAAAAATGATTGCAGCAAAAATCGAAAGACAGATTTTTGAAGAGGAGAACTTCAGAGCAGGTGAGGCTGACGTGTAACGTGACAATTCGACACACAGAAACACACTCAACATAGAAGCAATATTTAATACGTGAGATGAAATTGATGTTAAATCTCAGAAATATGCAGAAACTTTGTGGCAACATTCAGGAGAGAAAAAAATATTCTGCAGCTAGAAGTTAATAAAAGTTGGGAATAAAATGGTGTAATCTGTGGCACTGCAGCGAAGTCGGTTTGATGTTGGATGAGCAGTAAATCAACTGGTCACATGACATGAAAGCTATATGACCTTTATGAGATGAAATGATGAACAAAGTACTTAAAACTAGGAATGGACATGTAGTTGGACTATTGCTGAAATCACATCACAGACAAGTACAATATTAAAATTCTAAATCATGTATCTGAATAATTTATAACTGAGATATGGTGGTGCTAAAGAGATGCCCAAGCATGGAGTACAAATCAGATTATCTAGATTAAAGAACGGATGTTTGTTAAGAAAAAAAATCACGTGATTGTTTTCATATTTCTTATGCTGTAAAAGAAAAGCAAAAATCACCAGCTACAAAAATAATATACAGTAATAATCACAATATCTGTCAAAATGTGATTCTAATAAAAAGAGGGATAAAGAGAAAGAACAATGGAAAAGATATGGGAACACCTTTACTGTGTTAGACTATATTTAAATTATGCATGTGACGATGACTGAGTGGAGGGAAGATGAATTAACAGTATAGTGATGACACTGAATCACATATCATAACCTTCCTAAAAGAACTGCCTAAGTAATTTTTTTACAAAATGTACTTTTTTGCCTAAAGTATCAAATACTCAGTTTTTGTGTTTGCAGAAAAATATTTTAAAAATCACTTTTAGAAAGGTGACGATATTCTTTTTCATTCATTCATTTGATTTCTGTTTAAATGTCATTATGCATGGTCCATTTTTTTTCTCCTGAATGTTACCTCATGAATTAGATAAAAGACTTAAAAGACATGTTTATGAGGCTGTGACGCAGCAAACAGACCAACTCACCTGCTGTCGGTGTCCAAACCCACAAAGTCCTTCTTCTCAAAGGGCACACACAGCAGTGGGATCTTGTCACCAGATTTATCCGTGGCCCTGTCGAGCCGTTTGGACTCCAGCACAATAAAAATGGATTCTACAAAGTCCTCCACTCTCTTCTCCACATCAGAGCAGTCTTCAAAGCTCGGGTAAAAGGCCACGTCTGTGCGCTGCTGCTCTGCGATCTCCCCCTGCAGCCCGAACACCAGCAGGCGGGAGTCGTACAATGTGGAGCTGTACACCTCCTTCTGACCGTGGAAGCGTTCTGCAGTCTGGGGCCACTCTTTAGCAGAGTTGCATGTTGTAATGGCGATGAGGCCCACAACTTTGCGATGAGTCTGGAAGTCTCCCCATTCATTGTTTTCAGGTAGGTAGTGGTGGCGGTAGCGGATGTAGAGGAGGCGCTGTGAATCTCTGATGCTCACCTGACTCACACTGGCAATACGTTTGTAGATCTTGAAGAACTGGTCTTCAGGTACAATGCCAACTGGCTGGACCACCACCAGGACTGTCTGGTGGTCCTCTGCACACTGCATGTAGTCTGGGACACTCATTTTTACATGTGGCTTCATGGGAGAGAGAAAACATTTTATAATACTAGTTATGTTACTGTGGTTGGAAGAGTTTTCACTACATTTTTGCAGAACAATGCAAGCTTGCACATAGAAATGCATTAGGAATACGCAATTAAGTGATACAAAATGTAAAAATAAGAATGATAGGAGTGATAGGGGTGATAGGGACAGGGAAGTGAGGTGACATGATTGTTTGACAAAATTCACAATTCAGACAAATGCTCCATTCACACTGCAGGTCTTAATGCTGAATTTTTATGGGTTTTTTTGCATTTTTGTTTTTCACATTATAATTCAAATGCAACTGCCTGCCATCAGACTCATGTGTGAACGGTCTATGATCCTGAATTGACCCAAATGCATAGAAGATGTGACCTAACACAAAGCACAAAGTAAATGGATCTGGCCATGTTCCACCTTCTCCAGCGCAGAATCATGTATGTCACATTTCAATGACATAAACATCAGATCAAACACAACATCAGACGATAAATTCAGACTTGAGCCATATTGCAAAACATCAGATATGCCTCCAATTTAGGGCCACATAAAAGTCAGATTTGGGCCACTTTTACCTGCAGTGTGAAATAATGAACATGGTCTAAATCTGACCTCATGTCACTCAGGTTGATTTTTTAAGTCAGTGTAAAGCACAAATCATATGGAACCTGATCATATCACAGGTGATTTTATCCCCTACATTATATGTGAATTCCTGAATCTTATACACACCTGATCTTCTATTATGGGACCTCAGATTAAACAGTCAGATCAGAAATCATGCAATGTTTTACCAAAGGCCAACTCAGATGACCTTCGAGCTGTTCTATATATTTCTGTTAAAGATAAAATCTGGCTCATTGTTTCTTTATGTCTCCTTTAGGTAAGAGTGTGTGTGTGTTTTTATAATATAACTATGATGTTTGAATGAAACAAATCTACCTTGGTACGCTTTCCAAAAACCCCAAAAAGTCTGAATTCGTTTCGTTTGTTTAGTCTGTTTGTTTATTTACTATGTTTATTGTTTTGTTTTTTCTGAGCAGCAGAGCCACTGCAGCAAAACATTAACAAACAACACTGTGGGTTTCCATATTTAACACATATGGTAACTCAAGACTATTACAGTGTAAAAAATATATATATGAGCAACAGGATGTACTGAATAAAACGGTACATTTCTGTTCATTATCTTACATTTAGTTCATTTCGTGTCAATTAAACATGCTAACATTAAGCTCCACAGTCGCCCCAAAACATATGTGTTAGCTTAGCCTGGCTAGCTAACCTCTGACATGTTTATTCCTGACAGTCACACAGTAATAATGTTGACTGGAATGTTGACTAATAAACGTGTGAGTTCAAGTGGCTTTCACACAAATTAAACGAATACAAATTACCTTAGCAGTAACCTGTCAAATATCACAGCTTCCTTCTTTCGGCTTATGTTTGGAAACGCTTGAATGAGACATAACGCTTCCGGTTTAGGATTTTTATAATAAAAGCCGCAGCCGTTACTGAGCTGTTATTAAAAGTTTATTACCATTAAATGCAATCAACTAAATTTAGAATAAGTGTGCTTATATCAACTTGTATTGTTACGTCAATATTTTTTTTGTGGATAATATTTATTCATATTTTACTTATATTTATATTTCAGAGGATAATGCAATTTTACTTCCCTTCTATTTTTGTGAACTTTTATCTTAAATTGGCCACTTTTAAGACATTTAAAACAAAATCTAGTTGCACTGTACCACTTGTCTTTTGCACTAACAATAAGCCACATTCTATTCTACTCTATTCTATATTATTCTATTCTATTTAAGTATTAGGTTGAAAAAAAGCAATTATATTTGAGTGACATGGGTGAAAATATTATGATAACACTGCTGTGATATTTAAAGGAAAATGTTAATAAATTATGAGAAAATGTAACCATGTGAAGTTGTTATATCTTGAGAGGAAAAGTTGTATTTTTGTCCAATAGCAGAGCCAGCACGCTTGAAATTTCCTTACATCTCAAAGTATGATACTGTTATAAGCTTGTAATACTAACACGTTTTCATATTTATTAACAAAATGTATTTTTCCTCCTCTTTTCTCCTCTCCTACAAGTGGCTTCAATAGCCTGCTTTTAGTTTGAAGGATACAGTTTTTCTTTCTTGGTCTTGTCAGCTTTACTCACCTTCTTCTTCTCTTCCTCTTCTGCAGAGGTAGAGCTAAAGCAGTGACTCCCTCTTAAGGACGAGTATTGCAATTGAACAAGAGGCATGATAAAACTGCATTGTTGTTTTTTTGGCTGTACACAGTGTTCATAGTCATGTGGTGAATTTTTTTGTTATTACTAAGCGTTGGATGGATGGTCACAAGCCATTAAATAAAACCACTGTGGTTAAAAAAACAAAAACAAACAAATAGCAGGAATGGTGAAAGGCATGAATGAAAAAACATGATTAAAAATCAGGATTGTTTCACAAAATAATTGATTTTTCCCTAAAACATCTCTTATCTCGCTCAGTTATTAATGTATTGAAAAATGAGTGTGATCTCATTTCATTTTTATTTATCCAAATTTTACAACCCCTGCTTTTTAAAATGTTTTTTTAGGAAGACTTTTATCTGTAAATTTGAGAAATACAGTGGCTATCAAAAAGGAGGGTAAAAAAAAAGTTGATTTTACTTCAATATAAACATATTTATTTCTTCTCAGGCCATTTGTTGTGAATAGCAGCAGTTACATTTGAAGTATAGGCGTACTATCAGTAAACTGTACTTTAATCAAAGCCCACTAAGATAAAGTTAGTAAATTACCCAAAGCAAATTGTTCAGTATTTGTGAGACTATTGCTTCTAGAAGTGGAATATTAGTTGTTTTATTGAACACCAAACATCAAACTAAGTCATTTGATGAAAGAGGACGGTGCAGATTCTTGGGGCAAACACATCTGTGACAGAATATTCCACACAGTTGCAAATTAGAAATGAGTCCCTTGTGACATTCCTCATTAAAACTGAGCCTCAATTCTGAGAATAGAGAATGACACATCAGAATTGTAACTTGTGTAATTATTCTCCAGTCAAAACATGACTTGATATATTCATAGACTCCATGGATGAATAACAGAAAGTCCAGACAGGTGGTTTTAACTTTGCTTTATTTTTTAAACCCATAAATCACTTTTCACAATCTTCTTGGAAGACAACAGCATTTTATTCCCTATTTTCTTCTTTTTTTGGCCAAGGGGAATTGGTCCAAAAGCAAATCAGGAGCTCAAGAGAGAGACATGGAATGTCTAAAACATGATTCATAGTGAATATACATCAATAACAGGCAAACACCTACAACCATCGACTTACAAAACAGTGCACAAACATTGTGTGAAGGCCGTCAACGCTAGGGATCCCAAACCTTAGCAACACAACTTTGAAAGCAGGGTTTAATGGTTGGTCGAGGGAAACCATGTTGTCTTAAAAAAAAAAAAAAAAAAACAGCTAACAGAATGAATGCAAACACATAAAAAGCACAAATAAGTGAAGCCTTCATTTTTCCCATGTAATGAACGTTCCCAAAGTTGAAGACTGAGTGAGTGAGGTCATTCTAAACACACCTTTGACCTTTACGTCTGTGTTCACAATCAGGCAGGGTTTCAGTGCATAGTCGCATTACTGCATTTTCTTTCCCGGAACAATCTATGAAACTGTAACATGAAATAATCCGAGGCAGGAGAACCTATGGGATTAACTAGACCATTCCCATCTGCTCCCTTCAGTCTGACATCTCATTATGTTTGGCTTCTTTGCCTCATCAGTCAGAGTTCCCAATACTCTTGAGCCTTCAAGTTAAACTGTAAAATTATTGAAAACAAAGATGGCAGGTTAAGTGCTAATACTACAGTGAATAATCACCCACGAAAAGCGTAATACAGATACACATTGGCACCAAATGTGATGTGAGGAGATGTGCTGATCCGGATGCTAAAGTTAAGCAGCTACTTCCTGAAATGTTCGACCACTTGCTTATTTTATAACCAGTTTAACAGTTTAATCCATTAGTCACCATGGTTTCCCTAAGACTAGTAACTAGGGATGGAATGATGGGGGCAACCAGGTGGGGGTTTAACTAGACAACAAAAAGGAGGAAAAAAAAAAAGATTCAATATTCAAATTTTTTCTACATTCACCTTCTCAGATAACTGTTGAATTCATTGACCAGAGCTAAATGTTGTTTCAAAGTCTCGTGGTACAGTGAAAAAGAAAAAAAAATACTTCAGCAAAAAGATATGTTTCCGTATGCTGACTCTATACGCTCCTAAAATACATAGGGCATTGTTTCAGCGTCAAGTCACATGCAGACCATTTGAGAAAATTGCATTTGCAGCACGTTAAACAGTATTTATAAAAAAATAAAAATAAAAAAAGCACCGACTGATATCACTGAAATTAAAGGTCATATAGAAAGGAATGTTCAAACCCAGTGAGGATTTTTTGGTTTGACATCTGATAACACGTTTTATTCTTCAAGATTGTATTAATAAGAATAATAATAACAATATTAAGTAAACACCCAATTTGTGGTCTTTTGAAATGGCTGCAGTCGACTGTTATACCACCGTGTTGAACTTTTGCAAATGTTTCTTTAACCAGCAAGAACATTCATGCTAAGAGGGAAGTTCTTAGATTAACGATGTGAAATCAAATTGAATTAATTTATAGCCAAACATTAGCATTAAACGGTTGATGATAGCAGCTGCAGTTTCCAGAGGTGAAGGTTATCTTGCTGAACCAAACTGTCAAGTACAATACACTTGTGTTTGCCACAGAGCTTATTTTCTGCAAGAATCCAAACCCCACAGGAAAAATCCCATTGGTTTCTGGTCAAGAAAACTGGGCTCAGCCTGTAAATCTGTCAAAAAGCAGTGGTCTAAACATTTTTTGTCTTTTTTTTTTTTTTTATCAAAGCTTTACATAAGTTGTAAATAAGGGGAGGCTGAAAACTATCTGAACTAGTTTAAATCCTATCAGTGTGGGACTACTTTTAGACCACAGTGGGTTCCCATTCTGGTCTGGAACCGCCTCGTCACTAATGGTAACTAATGGATCAAAATCCTAAAATGCTGTCGGTGCTAAAGAGGCATCTTCCAGCTGCTGAAACTAATAATGAACTTGGGTGTAAGGATATTAAAGTTTTTGCTACTTCTGTGTGCATTTGCATCCATGTGAAGTACTGAGCATGTGCCATCATGGGAACGTGAAGGCTACGGGAAAAGACAACAAAGTGGTTAAGACTGAGTGATGACGATGCGTTTTGGTCAGGAAAGGGGATCAGGAAGATTCTGGGTTGAATGTTGTCATCCAGTGGATTAGTTTAATCTCCAGCGCTCATGTAGCTGCGGCCAAGATTAGTCGACCTAATTACCGCTCATGTAGGCACCCCATTGATGCCGAGTGGACTAAGAGGTAACACTAAGTCTGTCAGACAGGAAAAAATCTAAAGAAAAAACAGAATATAATGTAACATTTAAAAAAAATAATAATCAAAGAGTTTAAGACGAAGATCTAGACTCTAATGGTGCAGTTGGGGGAATGTGTGTCTTCTGAGATTTTTGGCATTCTTCATTATGGCATTGAAAGTGAGTGGACACTGCCAGTGGTGTTGATAGTAGAGAGTGGATAAAGAGATGTGGGGATGGGGGTTTGAGGAGGGGGGGTTTGGGATTAAGATGGTGAAAGCACATTCGGCCCGCCTCACGCCAGCTTCAGGAACTGTTCCACTGCATCCTCTTCCACCGCCTCCGAAAACATTTCATAGTTCTGTAAAGAGAGAACGAAAAACGTCAAACAAGAAACGTTACAAAAGGATAAAGGATGTGAGAAAATACCAACATCGTGACCTGAGACTGTACACACCACATAACCCAACAATTCCCCAAAAGTAGCAATTAAGATCCTTTTTTAAGAAATTAAATTAATATGACATTCATAAACTGTAAAAACAAGCATATATTTAATACATACCAGCTGGGTCACATATTATAATGCACTACTTTCTTTTGCTAGTTTGCTGTGATTTTGTGGTTTTTTTTCATTCAGTATGAAAGATTTGATTGTAAGCTCACATAAAAAGTTTATGTTTAAGTCAGTATTGTGCTGCTCATTTGTTGACCCCATGTCTATATGTTTAGTCTGGACCCTGGTAGTGGAGCTCTTCTATGAAAATCTTTATTTTCAGATTTGTTTCCAACACCTCCCCTCTGCTCCTCTACAGCAGCAGCAGCCTATAAAACTGGCTACCATTAGCCTACAAAAGCACTTAACATCAACACATGATCACAGACTCCAACACAAAGTGAGTAGAAACACACACAATCACACTGCTTACATTAAACTCGCAATATACTTCTTTTAAGCTCTAACTGCAGTTTCAATAAGATAAATAAATAGATATTTTACCAGCTAACTACAGCAGAGCAGTTAGCATTAGCTGAACAAACCATCTGCAAACAGTTAAATATTTCCGCATTTTTTTTGCAAATCAAATATTCCACAAGCCTAAAGAAATGAGTAGAATTTAGCGGCATCTAGAGGCTAAACTGTAGATTGCGATGAAGAAAAATCCCCTCTGTCTCTCAGGGTATCTGCAAGTTGGAAGAAGCCACATTTCTGTCTTTTTAGGAGATCTTTCAAGGCCTGTTGTATTAAATTTAAGACCTTACGTTAACAAAAATAACATAGTTATTGCCTTGACCCAGTCTAAGCCATATTTCAATCCAGCTAATGTTACATTTCCAAAATGCTAAACACTAATTACAAATCTGACAAATTCTTTACAAAGATTTCCAGAGCATCATTTAACATCTCTGTGGAGTTTTCAAAACATTTGATGGGCAGATTTAAGGATTACTTATCAATTGTAAAGATAATTAAGGCCCTAAATTAGGACATTCACATTTAAGACTTTTTAAGGATCAGTGCCGGTGACAACTTACAGTACTGACATAAAACAATGTTCACACTGAGGCCTTTATACATTATAGCTTGAGTACGCCTGCTCGTGAATGCTCCGTACTGTATATCCCAGACAAGCATCTCCATAAAAATACTGGTTTGTTTATAAGCAGCAGACTTAGTCATTTATTTCTGAAACTCACAGGCAGTGCTGAACAATAAATCAGATTTTCATTACACACGTTGCAAAACACTTTCTGAAATAACCATTAATTACTCCTTATATTACTTGGTGTCAAAATGGTGGCAAGTGGGAGGGTTTATTCATCATGTTATTGCATGTATTTCTTCATATCATGCAGTCACGAAAAATAGTTGTGTGGTAGAGATGATACAACAAAATTGGTGTAATGTAGCAGTACTACTCAAGCTTTTAACAAACAGAATGCTGTGGTTTTCCGCTTTAATTAAAAGAGTTCTGTGTGTTTTTTTGGGTTTTTTTTTTAATACAACCACATCTATACAAGTATGCTACAACTATTCTACCAGTGTGCTGAATGTGTTCTCACCCCACAGTACTGGTCTTCATTGAAAAGCTGAGGAGGGACAGCCGTGGGGTTTCCGGCTTTGTTTCTCATTTCGTCACGCAGCTCGCAACCCACGGAGATGTCGATGAGCTCGTACTGGATGCTTTTACTCTCGAGGATTCGCATCACCTCCTGCTGTTGAGACTTGATCTGCGGAACAGCACATCAGAAATTTTTAATGCCATCCATTCATTAACTCATTAGGGAGCAGGGTTCCTACAGGTATCTACGAGTTAAATTTTAAGGGGTCATATTTTGCTAAACCCATTTTTTTTTTGGTCTTTGGTTCATTTATTTGTGTATTTGGACCCTAATAGTTCAAAACGTTTGAATTTGAACCCTCCAGGTGCTGCAAAGCTATCTTTATATTCATTTTGGCAAAAATTGAGTGGATTTCTACAACCTGTTTTGATTCCTGCTTAATTTGTTACATCTATAACTAGTTACGTCACAACATTTGCACATATAAGGTCAAGACTTGTCCAAACTTTGAGCAGATTATCTAAAATGTTCAGTTGTTAGCTGAATGGGACAGAGCAGCTGAAGTGGATTATTTGCATTTAAAGGGCCAGTGCTCAAAATGACCTTTATGATGTCATTACTCAGAAATAGGGTTGAAGATGGACCTGTGGAGTTGAATTAATGAAGAATTTACACCCAAGCATGGCATGTACAGTTTATGTAGACCACAGAGAAATGTTTTAAAATGCATAATTCCTTTTAAAAATGCTAAATAAAAAAACCCAATTAAAGTCCTATAAAAACCACAAAACACAGACCACTCTTGATATTAAATATTTACCAAGTGACTAATACCACATATTCTGAGGAGAACAAACTGCTTTCTGGGACTTTTCAGTAAAAAAACAACCCTTGTACCATGATTTCTCTTTGAAGGCAGGGACAAAGTACTTTTAACAGTGAAAACACACCATGTTTAGTCTTTTCAGGAGCTGTAACTTTAAAACCTTTATCATAGTTGTGGGTGATGATTAATAGACCCCATGAGCGCTCCAGTGTCTCGTTGGGCAACTGAGGAAGTTGGGAGGGGGTGTTTATGAGTGACCACACCTAAGAACAAACACACAATCTAAGGTGGTGGTCAGACGCACAACACTGAAAAAAAGGAAGTACTTTTTTTGTGTCACATGCCAGTGGAAAAAGGCCATCATGATAAAAGCCTGTGTAAACTGAGCTGCTGCTTTCAGTTACTGCATCTGACAGATAATAAAATCAACGCACAATATATTAGATGTATTAAGGAAGCATACTGAGCTACATTTTATGCTGAAGTATAAAGGGATATTACAGATACATGATAAGTCACTAATAACTATAAATCTACACATTACTTTTATTAATGTATTTTAAGTAATATATTAGGACAAGACTATGTTTTTTTGTTTGTTTGGTTTTTTTACAAAGTCTCAGTATGGTTTTTATTTTCATTACATTGATTTGTTTTGGATACATTTCTATTTAGTTTAAGTTTAGTTTTTCCAGGTATTAACATGACTTCCAAAGCCATTGTTTATTAAAGGTCAAGACATTTTATTATTGTAAACCATGAACTACTCACACCAAGGGGACATAAGGTAAATTTGCATGGAATGATGTGATATTTTAATTTCACTAAAGCTTATTTTTGTTTTAGTCTTATTTTCTGTCATTTAAAGTAACCATAGATCAAAAGCCTTGACTACACACAAGCTCTAAGGTCAACATGTTCTGTATTCTTTTAACTGTCAACCACTGCACTAGACTGAAACCTGCAAGAAAGGGAAGTAAAACTACTTGGTTAAATCAAACAGTTCTTGGGACATTTAGAACCTTCTCTCACACCAGAAATGATCAAACTGCTCATGAAAGGGTTAAAAGCTAATGAAAGCTTTTCACTATGAATTCCTCACCCTTAATAGATACCAGATGTTTGCCTGAATGCATTGTCCCATAGGCCTCTAGATGCATACTGTTCTGCAAACTGTATCTAACAAAAAATGTTTCTCCTTCTGTGTCAGATTATTGAGGCCTGCAGTCAAATAGTCCATGTCAAACAGATTTACACAGTCTGTCCTGGTTTAGTGTTAAATATATCACTGTGCAAACCTTCATTAGGAAATGGAGTGATTTAACAGCATCATGTTTAACAAGGCAAATAATGGTTACAGATCGTATAAGAGTGACATTTTTTAGTTATAGGCTGCAGTTAATGATTCGGATGATAAATAATGTCAATAACATTACAAAGAACATCTGCTTTCGCATCAATTATATGATATCAGTGCTTTACATGTATGCTGATCACTAACTTCCACATTGCAAACAATGACACAACCTCTCAGCTAAAAGTGGTTTGATCATTTTAAAAGTCAACTTCTTACATTATGATAAATTATGCACATTGATCCAACTCTTATGCATGTTTGGATTTGCAGGTTAACCCTAAATTGCATTATTTTCCCATGAAATTCGTCGTGCAGATTTTCCCACAGGAAACGGATGCATATGGTCACTGCACTTTGCCAAAAAAACAGCATGTTGACCCCTGAAAGCCACTTTTTTTAAATTGTAGATATATCATGAAATAATGTTTTAGCAATGCTTTTGGGTTGATTAGCTATCATTTTTACCTCAAAATAGCTAGCTTACGTGAAAGAAGGTGGACAAAATCAGCAGTTTTTTCACTAAAACAGAAGGAAATGCGATGAAAGCATGCACTAAATGTTATCAATGTGCTGTTGTTAGATTCATTACACCTTCAGCCTGTTAATGCTGACGTTACAGAGCTGATAAAACGGGCATTGAGTTGCATAGGCCCGTTGTACTGTTAGTCAGGAGAAAGCTATTACTGATAGGGCGCTGGGTGTGTCTGTCGGGTTCTACACTGTTAGCATCTGCTGCTAACGCCGGAGCCGAACATGCTAACTCAACATTTCCGTCGGTTATTCAACGCCAGACTCACCGTCCGTGAGGCAGTAACAGTGGTGTAGTACAGTTTGATTCCCATAGCTGCTGCTCCGTCCTCTTCCTTTGTGCGTCTGCTCCTGTGAAGCGTCTCCTCCGTTGGCGTCAAACTGTCACAGACGGATCATTATGACCGGAAGCTAGGGGGCGGGGTTTTCACAATAAAACACCATGGGTTTCAAAATAAAGTAAATACAGTCTATATCATTAAAAACGACATTCGTTTCTTGTATTCGTGTATTTCACCTTTAGGGCCGGTTCCAATATTAGTTATTACACTAGTACAATTTTTTTTTTAATTTTAACCCATAAAGATCCAGTGCGACTTTTGTAGCCATTCACAAATTAATTTTTCTTTTTTATTGTAATATTATCCTCTATTCTGGGGTTTGTTTGTTTTTTGTAGGGAAAACCTGTTCTTTTCCTATATTTAATTCCCTGGTAATGTAAATGTTCATTAAAGCTCAGATTAAAATTGATAGTTATTATATCAGAAACAGACGAAACTGAAAAAAGGGACTAAAATATATCATTAACTGAACATAAAACAAGTGTGTCCATCCACTGTCATCTGTCAAGCTCCATGGGTTTTACTGGTGAATCAATGTTGTTGAAGATGACAGTGATTTGTTTTCACGTTCACTATGGAGCCTCTGAACGTCCAAATGGGTCATATCTGATGACCATGAAAAGATGTCAAACTGCATTTTACACCAATTATTT
>JAPTYQ010000003.1:23572718-23583804 GCA_029814465.1 Ostorhinchus cyanosoma
CTGTAGTCAATACCTGCAGTTTAGTCTGAACCATGGATCAACAAAAGACCAACTTAGCAAATAATAACATCACATTAGAACTTTATACCTTCATAAAGTAGCTAACTGCATCACAATGAAGCAGGGAACCATCAAGCATCTTTTCTGCACATTTCTTTTGTTTAATGTTTAATTCTACCATTGTCCTATAATTTAATGTGTTTCTATGCCTTTGTAAAGCACTTTGAATAGTGTATGAGTAGTACAATAAAAATAAATCTGCCTTGCCTTCTTAAGCCTTATAATCCAACTCAACCCTGTAGAAGAAATCCTGTGATTTCAGTATCAGACTCCATTCTTTTCATTTAAATCTGTGTCTAATGGTGAAAACAATTGTGCTTCTGACTTTTATCACTTTGTATCTTTCTCTTGCTGTAAAAGTAGTTGTTTTGGTTTGGTTTTTTTTTGCAGTTCTCATCCTATCTGGTCTCTTTCTGCACCTTTGGTCAAAGACCCTGTGGAAATGGTTTTCCTCACAGTGAGTCCCTCCTCCCTCTAGTGGACATAAATCTGTCAGTTCATATCTCTATTAACCAATACATTTGTATACAGATTCAGAATTCTTTATTTTTTAAATTCTAATGATACTTTTAGTTAGGTTTTTTTTTTATATGTAGAAGTAGAAATCCTGTATTTACAACCTTTAAAGACATATTGTGCTACAAAACTTCACTATGCAACCAAAAAAAAGCAGCTTTCTGTTTACCTGAATAAATACAGTGTGGTGACTGGGGAAACATGATGTAGTCTTACACTATAGTAGGATTAGTCATGTTTGGTTCTAATCAAAATGAACTTGGGAGTAACTCTTCTTCATTATGTTTTTAACGCTATCCAAGCAAAACAACATGTGCATCAAATCTGATTGAGTCCCACTGGGAGAGTCTGGCCTGATCCCAGACTCACAATCACTGACTCACACACTTTGATGTGCGTTCAGTCTGTGACGACTCAGGGCTTTTCTTCTGTCTGTTAACAACGACTCCACCAAATGCAGCTCACATGGTTTCATTTCAGTAAGTGCTCAAATCATCCAATATATCACCAGAAATCAAAGATTATAGAAAAAGTCCAGAAACAGATGTGTGGTGTGATATTGTACCAGAACTTTTTTCATCTTCCTTCTTCATGTGATGAGCTCTCAGATTTATCTGGTGTCCCTGTTTATAAAACTGGATACAAAGTAGTTCAAACTATCTCCAGCTCCAGCAGCTCCTGCACTAACACTGACCCATCACTATTAATAATCTGATGAATCATATATGAATTATACATCACATGATCTGTCCATTTGTTGCTAAATAAATACTTTCACCAGCAGTATTATGCAAACGCCTTGAGCCACTTTAGTTATGTTATTTTTGTGATTAACACACATACACACATATATATATATAGAGAGAGAGTCTCGTTATTAAAATACAACAGCAAAATACAGGACAGATGTGTGCAGTTTTAAAAGCACATAAAAATCACAACTAAATGACTTCTACAGGAAAACGAACCACTATTAAGAGTGACCACTGTTCTCTTTACAAAAGTTTCCACAATAAACACAATAAGATGTCTGACATTTGTTGAATGAATCCTGGTGGCAAAGGGAGATCAAGAGGGTTTATTTATTTTATTGAAGTTTTGGTTTTCTCAATTATAACATGATACAAGGACTGAGAAATGCTTGCATGTGGTTATTATAACTTGGCCTGAGGCTTTTGCAGAGGATTGTAAGTAGGCCTATTCATGCAGGTCTACTTTTACCTTATAATGCAGTATTTTTACATTGCATTTGTAATTTTATGTATGTTGAGCCTCTGAGATAGTATGGTGTTTTGTTTTGTTTTACAGTAAATGTAGTAACGGCTATTTGTTTAAAAGAGAAATCAGGTATCTCCTTGGGACCCAAGCTTACAAAAATGCCTCAAACATTGCTGTTGATGTACACTCTTATTTTTCTTTTTATTCATTTAATTTTTGGTCAGCTTGTATATTATAATAATGATAATAAATCTTATTTGTAACGTACTTTACATTTATCAAATCTCAAAGTGCACAATATAAAAACAACCACAAAAACAGCAACAACATACAATAAAAAAAACAGACAAAAATTAACTAGAAAAGGCTCTTATACTTTATTTTTTATACTTTTACATTATTTTACTCTTTTTAGATCGTTTACATGTCTTTTTTGTCTTGTTACATCTTTTACACATTACATCTAACCTTTTCAATGTCAAAATTTACAAATGCTTTGAGAGGACACTTTTCTACTGTTTTTATCCCTGTGATCCACTTTAAGTCCTGACTTTAGGAAAGATAGTTGTAGGTCTTGAACTAAAACAGTTTGATAAACTAAATAAATAAGATTTCTGCTCTTAAAAGGATTTATAAAAAAACTGACCAAAATGGTTACTACTCATAATTTCCTGGTGTTGTACCCTAGACTTCCATTTAACACATCCCACAATACACAAACAAAACTCATGGTGATCTTAAAAGTTCAGATTACCACATACACTACATAAATCCCTTAAGGGCTCTTTAGAGGCAGAATATAAAAATGGTTTTGGTACTTAAAGGTGGTTTTACTGCTACATTATATGAATAAAGTGGCAAATCAAGATGGATCGGTTATAATAAGAGCTTTTTAATATGGTCTAATAAAAATAATCATGTCTACATACTTCGTTACTACAATTTTATCCTCAGTTAATGTTTCATGTTTGTTTTTCATTCTTCAAATGCCGGAAACTGATCTCTGCTTGAAGTTAGTAAAGTCAGATTGAATTAGAGGACGATTCTTGTTTATCTTTCAAAATAAAATAAAACATATTACCTTCTAAAATATGATTATTTCTTAGTGTAAATTTTTCTTTTATGTTTTCGTCCGAAGCTAATATTATTCCTTCAGTTTAACCAGAGTTTTTATTACGGTCTATACTTACTCACACACCTGTATTGATTATTTAAACAAGTAAAATTCTGTTTTAATATCCACTTCCGGTTGTGTTTTGGCGCTAGCTTGACGCAGCTGTGAGTGGGACAAATGAAGTTCGTTTTCCACAGCTGGTGATGGCGGATGTTGTTGAAAAAGACACCATGAAGAATTACCACATAGCTTCTGAGAAAATTAACCCAGAGGCCAGTCGCTATCCTTACTGTATTGTGTGGACACCTATCCCTGTGTTATCGTGAGTTATCTCCGCCTTTATGCGAGTCTGTTTTTTTTTTTTTTTTTACTAAAAACCCGGGGACGTTGGACGGAGTGACAGCTTGATTAGCTTAGCTTAGCTAGCACCAGATGTACAGAAGCATCCTGTTGCTGATTACGAGTCCGAAATGTGTTTAAAAATACGCCCAAACAGCCTTGTAGTCACAGGCAGATCCACTGACATAGATGTACGTGTAAATAAACACATTTAGCATTAACTTCGCTGTCAAAATTAGCGTTAAATGCAACCAAATTAATCCCAATAGAGGCATTGTAACAAAACACAAATGATTACAGAACGAAAAGTAACAGTTAAATACGCACTAAAAGGCTGGTTTAACACTGAATATTATATCAGAGGTTTTGTTCTCCCTGTGTGGTTTTTATTACATTTTTAGCTTTGTAACTTTTAGAATCTAACTTTATAATAATTGCAGTTTTTGCTTCCGCTTTCGTTTGTTTTTCTAAGTGACTGTTAAACGTGTACCTGAATAAACATGTAATTACTGTGAGTCTCAGGTGTGACATCTGATCAAATGGTGTTCACAGGTTACTTCATTCGAGACATATTTATAGTCCTTAAAGCCAAAGGTGCTTGGTTAGATTATAAGAATTACCTCTTTTATAAGCCTGTTCACTGTAAATGTGTTTATGAGTCCTGATTGTCTATAACACTCTTCAGTTGAATCTGTTTTCTGTGGTTTTTATCAGACGACTTTTTTTTTTTTGCTGTTGTGTTGCAATAACTCTTACAGTGTGTGTGTTTTTCCACAGATGGCTGCTGCCCTTCATTGGACACATGGGAATCTGTACTTCCACTGGTGTCATTCGGGACTTTGCTGGGCCGTACTTTGTTTCAGTGAGTACACCATAGAGAGAGAGAGAGACCTGTTGATGCAGTAAATTACTAACCTTAACTCTACTAATGTAGTGTTCTATTTGCTTTTGTTGTTTCCATAAATAAAAACTTTGCATTTGTGGATTGCGTTCAACCTATATGCTGATCACATGATGCCAGTTTTGTAAATAATAGACAAATTCTAATGTTTAAAGACTTTTTAATACACAGTCTCTTCTGTCAAATATGTTCTTTTTTTTTTCTCTGAATTGGTCAAGATATTTTTCTGTCAGTTTAGGAGCTGTATAGAAATGCATGCAGTTCTGCTAACATTTCTTTAAACACACATTTATAAATTGTTTGCCACATGGATGAGTACTTGCAACTAAGGTAATGGATTGTAACCATAATTTTATTTCAGCACTATATGCAGTGTAGCAAAAAGTGTAAAAATTAAAGACACAAGATTCCAATCTTTAAGTGTAAGCATGTCGGAATTGGGGCTGGAGGGAGAACAGACTGACTCATTTGAACTGAGTCCTATGAGAGAAGTATTGTGTGACAACTGCTGGTTCCTTTCCAATGAGATGACCAATGTGATAATCTGTAACCTCTTATCTGTAGTATAGCAAATTATGATGGCACCTAATCAGTTCTAATATTAATTAAATATAAATTTTGTGTGACAAGTGACAATTTGAACTGTTGTGACAGATGAGGCTCTACAGTCTGTCATGAAACCAAACCACAGACCAAACATGCATACAAAGCTAATGATGGCCAAATTCGTCAAAACAAAACCACTTAGCTGTACCACAAGACCAACTGTTGTAAACATTCAGAGAGCATTTGGTGATGTTAGGGAACTGATATGAATGGCTCAGAGTGATGCTTGATTCGAGCTTAGCTCCAGGCTTTTTGTAACATTTTCATCAACAGTGAAACCTTTTTCTTAAAGTAGAGTATTAGTGTAGATGGAAGTGTAGCAAATCAAAAAAAAAAATTGCATTCATGAATTAAGTCACAAGACTGTCCTCTAAATAGCACCATTTGTAAAGTTGTAAGTAGTTCTTAAGAGTTCACTCTCTCCTCTACAGCTTTACTCCACGTTTGTTGAAGGACTTAAAGTGATGCTAATGTTTCCAAAAATCTTTGATATAAGACCTAAAGCACTGCAATTTTAGGTGTTTTTCATGCTGTTGTAATACAGAGGAAAACTGACTGAATCATCCCGGATGGTGCATGACTTCAATCCATTTGGCAGCTGCAGATAAACAAAGTCGGTGCTGAATACAAACACACAGGATGGGAGGCCCATTTCCTACATTCTTGATACTGAAACGTTGTAAACTAGATATTCCGGCTGTCGAAGAACCCAAGTCAGTGTGTCGGTTTACGTCTGGCTGTTTGTCACATTTTGATAAACAGGATGGTTTTGGGTTAAAACTATTCCACGCAACTCATCGAGGCTCCAAAAAAAATTAACCTGCTGTAAACGTGGCAGTATGTTACTGCTGGTCTAGTTTACTGGCACATTTTTGGAATAAAAACATGTAACATTGTCTCTGTTTTGCAGGAAGATAACATGGCTTTTGGAAGACCAACAAAGTAAGGAGGTTACATTTGTATTGATAACACTGATTGGATTGTCAGAGACCACGACTGAAATCACGAATGCTTCATTACTAAACTGTCTGTTTATTTGAAGGTACTGGATGCTTGATGTTAGCAAAGTCTATGCAAGTGGCTCCAATGCGTGGGACACAGCAGTGCATGATGCCTCAGAGGAGTATAAGCACAGGATGGTATGTAACTGCTTTGAGGACATTCAGTTTGTTTGTCTTACACTAAAAACAAACAACATGGTAATTTGTTTGTTTCTTTTTAATATGAAGCACAACCTGTGTTGTGACAACTGTCACTCCCATGTGGCCATGGCTCTGAATCTGATGCGATATGAAAACAGCACCTCGTGGAACATGGTCAACCTTTGCCTCTTAGCTCTGATCCATGGAAAACATGTCAGGTAAGGAGGAGGAGAAGGTCTTGGCTTTGAGGATTCAGTTTGATGTAGTTTAACTGATATAGAGTTGCATTACATTATAAAAAGAAACTGCAAAGACAAAACAGGTCCTCATAAGGGTACAAACATTTACTGTAAGCTCAATGAATAAATACTTTCTGTAAAATGACTACATTGAAAGGTGTATTTCTGTTATACTTATGAAACAAGCGGTGCCTGGCACAACAAACCCCACCCCTCACACATATTTTAGTCTATTTTGGCATCGATCCAGGTGATGTCAGTATGTCTGTGTGTGCTGATGTCAGTTTATCAGTTGCCTCTATTTGCCAAATTTGAAGTAAATCAGAACAAAATTGATGTTTTTATGGACGTGAAATTTCACCCATTATAGGGAAAAGGGAAGATTTTAAAAATTCATTAAAAAATTTGAACTTTGACCTACTTTTCCCAACATGTAGTTAGATCTATTCTGGGTCAGTGGCAATCTATAAACTCAATTTGTTATGAATTCAACCAATAGTTTTACTGCTAGAGTGTTAAAAACAGACAAAGAAACAAACCTCATGCTTTCGATGCATTACATTACTTAATCTAGACCGGACCAACTTAACCAACCCCAGATCATAACACTGCCCCCACAGGCTTGTACTGTTGGCAGTAGGCATGATGCTGGTAATCACTTCATCTGCCTCTCCTCTCACCCTGATGCACCCATCACGCTGGAACAGGGTCAGTCTAGACTCAGATCACATGACCTTTTTCTATCAAGTCCAGTGTTTGACGGTTGTTCAAGAAATGAGAAGGTACTCACTGCATTAGTTAAAGGCTTAAAGACCTCGTTGCAGCTGCAGTAATTATGCAGCACAATGGAAGGCTTTTACCTGTTTGCCTAGTTAAATGCAAGTGGCAACTTTTTTTGGCCAGGCAGTGTAGATTATAGTGTGCCGCCCTACATAACCTCACTGGCAGGGGTAAAAAACTTGAAATTACAGGCTAAATATACTTTGGCAGCTTTTACCTGGGCGACTCAGCCAAGTAGAGTCTATGTATGTTGAGCAGTTCAGGTGTTTATGATACACATCATTTCAGAGCTTAGTTTCTTCTATTCTGGAATTCAGCTAACTGTCTTCTGTGGTCCGCTGTCAGTGCACTTGTGAGAGGGCAGGGAAGGAGATGTTGATTTAATGAATGCTGCTCACAGCCCTATAGATAATACCATACGGGTACAAGGATCTGAGTCCTGCATTTTCTTCCCTTATTCTCCTCACTGAATTTTCAGTCTCTCTCCACCATCTCAATCAAATATAAGTGAAATGCTCCAAAAATAATCTAATATTTAAAGATAAAAATCAGTCTCCAAGTGCAGGGTTTTTTTTCTGCATGATTTGCTCTGTTTGCCTCATATCAGTAAAGTCCTATGTTGTGTCTCCGAGCTATCCAGGTGGGACATGTCTGTGTGGAGTTTTCATGTTCTGCCCATGTCTTTTTCTGGGTATTCTGACTTCCTCCCACCGAGGAGAATGAATGCCTGTCTGTCTCTGTACGTCAGTCCTGTGAAGACCTGGCGACCTGCTTAGGGTGTACCTTGCCTTCATTCCAATGTCAGCAGGAATAGGTTGTAGCCCCCTCTCCTTGCAAATATGCAAAGGCCTCAGAGCAGTTACAGAAAATGAATGAAAGAAAATCTGAAAATATGTGCTATTGTGCTCTTACCGTCTGTCCGGAGCTACTAATACAGTCATCGACAAATATAACCTGAATGGACACAATCCGATGCACATTATGTTACATGCAGAAAAATCAGTTAAGCATAGAAACCTAAATAAACAAACATATCAATATACAAAAATAGAACATAAACACTTTTACTTCTTAATTCCCAGCTTATCATTAAAATGAGTGCATTGTGTACCGTTTCCAGCTGCTTTGCACACATTGACCAAGAGAAGTAGGCTGAAGCTTGTGAATGAGTTTTCTCTGTGGCATCCCAGGGGCCATGATTTCACTGGCAGGCCTTGAACCTGTTGTGTCTCAGGACACCAGAAAGAGAGAGAGAGAGCCCTGATTCTGGGGAAGACTTCAGTGTATATAGGACATTCCTGCAGAAGGCCAGAGTTTTACTGTGGGAGAAGCAGACTGTGTGTCCCAGTGGCTCCTTAAAGGCTGCGAGAAAGAAAAGAGTCGATGAGAACAGACAATAATGGTCTATTTCTTCATGTAAAATGTTGCAAAGAGGAAACATAACTAACAAAGGAGAAACAACTGTGACTTAAATGTCATACCGATGCTGAATTTTAGTGCCAGCCCCACTTGACTCCCAATCAATACTAAGTCCCAGTGAGATTATTTTAAGTGTAGTAATGGTGCTTTTGTAAGTTATTGCTCTGTTAATCAAGTTTTATTCTGTAATATATACTTTCTGGGTTTTAATTAACACCTTTCTGCTGCTGAATCTGACTTTCACATCTGTTTGCTGAATAAAATACATGTCTTCCGGATACATAATTCAATTGTAGATATGGTGTGAAGTTATAGCAACAAGAGTTTGACAGCATTTTGTTCCAGTTTTGGAAGTGATTCACAATGGTTTTAGCTATGTAATTATTAAACTGGGCTTGTTATGAGAGCTTAGCCACATTAGCTAATGCTAGCCTTAATGTGGTATTCCATTAATGATCAGCTAGCCTAATAATTAGTGTTTATTATCATGAAGTTGGCATGACTATCACATAAACTCAACTGTATCTGTCAGCATTTAATGCCTAAACATACTTTGTTGCCTTTTAACCTCTCCTCGTCAGTAGCATGGCTTCATTGTGTCCTCAAGTAAGCAATAGTTTTCCATTCCTCTTCTTTTTATTTTAAGTTTCACCCTATTGCCACAATGTGGCGAGTTCTGGCTCCAAAAAAACAACACACTAATGACCAAAATGCCACAGCTGAGGCTTCAAAACAGCAGTCTATAAACCAATGGCTTTGTCTAGTTAGTACACAGTCTGTGCTTGTAACTAATGATTATTTTGTATTCTACAGAGAAAATAGTCAAAAATAATTGAATCAGTTGCTGTTTTTAAAGTGTCCTTTTTTTATTACTCAAAAGCCAAATAGTCACTTTACTGTCAGATGTAACGGGAGAAGAAAATCATGCAATCTGCCAAAAATGTTTTTTCCTTAATTCTCTGACTGGCTTTTAGAACAGGTTAATCAGCTGTTGAAGCTCTAATTAAGTTTTCATAGATTGCTCCACAGTTATTCACACCAGACACCCATTTTGGGGTTTCTAGCATTTTGCACAGTTACATGAGTACATAGATCTATACTGGAGTGGTTGTCATGGTTACAGCAGGCACTAAAGGCATGGTTTGACTTGTACAGATGTTTGCTTTGCCGTCTGTGTCGTACCCTCACCCCCCCTCTCTCGCTGTGGTCCAGCTGTGCAGGCTTTCTGAAGACCTGGCTGCCTTTCCTGATGCTCATGGGCATCATCCTCACCGTGGCCCTGGCCCTGAACCTCCGGTGACCTGCCAGACAGGTTAAGGACACGAGTGGAACCCCTGCAGGTCGGGATGTGGGGTTGACCTTTTAAACAACGCGAGACGGGGGTCATCACACAGCGTCCAGCGAAAGCAACAGCAACAGGAGATAAAGACTACTCCGCTCCCAGAGCAGATGTCGAAGAAAACGTCCAACGCACGCTCAGTTTGTGGGGAGCAGGCAGGCTGTTACCGAAGCTGGAATGCCCCAGTGACAACAGAAATTCATTTCTATTCAGTCGTTTGTTTGGAGAGAAGTGAGTGAAACCCCCTCCCCCCTGCTGCTCCAACCACCAGGACCACGCAAACACACTTAATGGATTGTGATTGTTGAAAGCCTAATACCAGGTTCAAAAACCTGCAAATAGTAGATGTTGCATAGCTCAATTAATATTTGAACAGGTACGCATATTGTTAAGTTCTGAGGGAAACACATCCATGCCTTGCTTTCTGATTTTAATGATCTTACTCTGGAATGAATTGGGAGTGTAATCCCTTGATTCAGTGCTTCCTGAATGGCGTTTTTCTACTGGGAAGCACAAACATGTTAAATCAATTAGATGCCTTTCTAGGGATTTCTTGCATTTCGTGCTTGATTTAATGTAGCTCCTCTACTGTACTGCAACTTAAATATACTCAACTTAGTTTGTATTTTTGTGCATTTTCTTACTGCAACAAATGGTATTTAGTCTAACTCTGAACTCTGTAGGATTATCAGAAAGTTTGCGTCTTTTAAAAAGAACTGTTTTCTCACAGATGCATTTGCATCCGACAGATCACCTCATGGTACTTCAATAGGTTTACGACTTTTCATACAGTTTACTGCAGCTCATCCATGCAATGATTGTAGCAACCTCAGTGAATGTGGGCTAGAGAAACCAACTGAATAGTTTTTGTTTTCTATAGCCGTGCCAAATGTAGGAGAATGCGAGACCAACGCAAACTGTGTCCTCATATATGTTGCTTAATGGAACAGCTCATTGATTTCATGGAGTTATTGAATGAAGAGCGCACCAGTGTCATCTGCAGTGATGAATCCAGCTCTGATCATTCACGTCGGCCACACACCAAATGACTTTATGTAGTTTTACTTCAGGGTTGGTGCACTGAGGACGTCATAAACCTTAGTCTGAGCTTGAGCTTAGGTTTTTTTCTTGTTTTAACAGTTTGACCAAATCAGACCTCCTCAATATTAGCATTAGTTTTTCACTTCATTCATATAAAAAGTCCACTACTAGATGTATTCTCAAGCAGCAAATGTATGGAATTCAGGACAAACAGAATCCAGTTAAGAACATGATCGGTCTGGTGTCGATCAATAGTCGGCTGTATTTTCCTTTTCTTCCACTCCACTAAGTGGGGTTTAGCGCCCCCTACAGACAGGACTTTTTGCCCACTTAAACACCTCCCTACATCTACAGGATTTTTTTTTTTTTTTA
>JAPTYQ010000003.1:23628767-23653628 GCA_029814465.1 Ostorhinchus cyanosoma
TCATCTGTGGTCAGTCACCAAACATGTCATACTGTTGATACAATCAATAAACAGACATTTTAATTTGTCTGAGAAAACGAAGATAGATGGAACAGCCTTTGAAACACCAGCGGTCTGTGTCTGGTGATAAAACTGAGGCATTTACACCTAAAGCGGTAGTTAACCCCTGACGTGTCTGTGGTGAACATCCTGAATGTATGATTTATTTCAAATATTCATAAAAATACAACCATTTGCTTAAAAGAAAAAAATGTTCAAATATACTGATGGAATAAACCTTGTGTTTCCAGAACTGAGACTGACTCACTATAAAAAATAAACTATTTGGGCTTTTTCTTTACAGTTTTGTGTTTTTATTTTCACTATTGTGATATTCCTTTTTTTTCATTTATTTATTTCTACCATGCCTCCAAAAGGGGAGGCAAGGGTATTGTTTTTAGTTCGTCTTTTTTTGTGTTTATCAGCAACTTTATGCAAAAACTACTGGACCAATTTCCATGAAATTTTCAGAAAAGCTGTGAGGCGGTCCAAAATAGACCCCATTAAATTTTGGTGAATGTAGGTCAAAGGTCAAGGTCACCAAAAATATGTTTTTGCAAGAGATAGGGCAAATTAAGTAAAACGTTTGCGAGGGGCGGGGTTTGTTGTGCCTGACACCACTTGTTTACTGTTTTTACTGAGTTTTGACCATGTAACTGCTTTTTGGAGTTCAACTAGGTGCCAAAAAGCTACAGAAGAGGATTAGGGCCACTGGAAAAAAATAATTAAGGTCCAATATATCTATATATTTCATTATTAGCAGAAAAAAAAAGTCTGGATTCTGACTTGTCTCAGAATTCTTTTTTTCTCAGAATAATAATAAAAAATATATTTTGGACCTTAATTTAAAAAATAATAAAATCCAGTGGCCCTAATCCTCCTCTGTAAAAAGCAGCTCGTGATTTAGAAGAAGAAAAAAAGTCCCAAAAAAATCCACTGGGTCAAAATTCAAATACTTGTTCAGTGTGTTCCAGTTCAGTTCATGTTCAACATCCTAAATCTGTAATTCATGTACATTCTGAGTGTCTTTAGTAAAAGCCTGTCAAACTTCCATTCCTCTGTCTTTTTTTTCTGTTATTCCACCTGTTTTGACCCTAAAACACACAGTAAAACAAAACCACTGAAGAAAAGGAACAAACACAAACTCACTTCAGCTTTTATGACACAGACGCTAATTCACAGCAGCACCTTTAGCTGGAACAATGTCTGAAGGGTTAAAGGGTTAAGCATCAAAGTTTCATATTGTCACTGTTAATAATTAGCCTGAGAGTCTCCATCCAACCCACTCAGGTTTATTTTAGGAGATCCTAGTGCTTAATGTAGTTCAAGTCAGACTCCCCTAAAGTCAATGTTGTGAAAAGGAAGTGAGGACTTTACTTTAGATTACTTTGTTTTCACATCCTTTGAAAAAAAAAAAAAAAAAAAACATCTCAAGATCAATGAGACTTCCTGGATAAATAAAAAAACATAAAAACCACATCAAGACTAAAGAGGTGGTGGTTGAGTCTGAAAACAGAACTGATGCCACATTTAGCTCATGCTGGTTTTTGCAGACGGTAATTTAGGCTCTTGATGATTATACTTGTCAGAAGAAGAGACGGATTGTTTTTGACGGACACTTTTGGTATCAGAGGGTTTTTAAAAAGGGACTTAAAACCGACTAAGTTAAATCCAGTTAAATATTACAGTGGAATAACTAGGTTTGTCTTGGTTCTTATCGGTATGTGTCGAGCAGACGGAGGCTGCTAATGTAAATATAGATGTAAATATCATCTCTGCATGTGCATTTCAGCGACAAGGACAGTCACGCAACAGAGGTGAGATGTCAGACGGTACACAGATGGAAAACATGGCTGTGCATTTGATCAGCGACAGACTCCTCAGAGCCAAGTGTGCGACGAGCGTCTGCATCCAACAGTCAGCAAAACAGCACCGCAGCTTTCCTGGTATTAAAGAGTCTCTGAAGTGAAGTGTGGGCCAAATGGAAAAATCCACAGCTTTATTTACTGCTGTACGAGTGGGGGAAGAAATAAATCCACAGCAAACGTCTTACGAAGATTTAATGTACATTTATTCTTAACACGTGGAACATATAGTATAAAGATTTCATACTGAATAAATGATATTCATTAAGCCAAAAAAAAGGAAAAAAGAGGAATTTACATCAAGTTTTTAGCTACATCATCTGAAATACAAATATGCAGAATCCGCATCACTGGAAAAAAAAAAATAAACAAAATAAACAAAAGTAAAATGGTTTCTTCATCAAGGTCTAGTTTGTCATTTATGAAGGAGCTCGAATGGAACCGCAGACATGATTTTGTTGTTATATTCTCTACACCCAGACCGAACTGAAAACTGAAGTTGTGTTTGTTTGTTGGGGGTGGCGTTGGTTGGACAGCAGCTAAACACCCCCCCCACCCCCGCCACCGCCGGAGCCACAGGGGCGAAGCGCCGAGGGAACGGGAGCGGGTGGGCGTCAAGTAAGTTACATGGCGTACTTGATGCAAGGGGAACTTTTGTCAAAGATTAAAAATGGTGAAGAGCAACAGAAGTTGAGAAAGAAGAGAGAGAAGTGTAATGTACAACATCATATATACACTGCAGCTTGGACTGCATCTAGAGCTGAGGACCAGTCCTAAAGAGGTGACTTTTTAATATAAGGGTCAAGTCATACAATCAAGGGACAAAGAGGTCAGGGTGTTGTAGGTTCACCATACTTTGGGGGGAAAGCCGTTTTTCTCTCTCAACATTAACTAAAACTGTTTTTAAAAACTACAGTTTGCTGCCAAGCCAGCGTATCTCAGTGTGAAACAGTATTATTACAGTATGTTTACAGTTTTTAAGGTGTACAGTACAGAAAAAAGTCCTACAATCTACTGCACAGGCCTCCCATGACACATGTCTGTTCACAGCCAATAATGTGGTTCCTGTGGGGCTGAGTATATAGCATCCAAAGTTACAGCAATTATACCACACCACAGTCTGTGAGTCTATGTAGCCTCCGAACATGAACCATAATATTGTTTAGTCCGTGCCCCCTCTTCCCCCCTGCCGACCCCCGAAGGGAGAAAGCGAGCACATGTATCCCCCAAACTCACTGTAAACGAGACAGCAACTTTGGTTACAGTTTTTTTCTTTTTTTTCTTGAGATTTTTCTTTTCATTAAAAAACAAGTCCTTTCCGCAGGGCAGTGCACTCTGTCCTATGCCTGGGTCCCGATCTGCTCTTCTCCGCCGCCGTCTTTCCATTTTGTTTCAACTCCACAGCTACTTCATGATATTCCTTCCTTTAGTGAGAAGCAGGGGTAAGAAAGACAGTGGAATCCGAGGTGATTTTGCATAAATTAAAAAAAAAAAAAATAGGACAGTCAGTTTTTGCTCTTCACTCACACGCAACAGACACACGCACACAAAAAAAGAACGGGGGTGAGGGGGAACGGAAAGAGGCGGAGCCGACACCTCCCCACGGCTGTCATGACTGGCCGATCAGAAACAGTACATCACAGATCACTTGGGACACCATAGAGTTCATAAGTGGGGACACCGAGATGTCCAGTAGCCGCGACTCGTACAAAGTGAACTCTGAGTGGTTTTCCTCTACTTTAGCGAGAGCGTGCAGGGCCCGGGCCGCCCGCCGCATCATGTCCACACTGGTGGGTTCGAAATGGGGTCCACCCTGCATTTGTAACAGGGAGCTCTGGCTCTGCTGGTACTGGGTCGCCGCTAGGCTGTCCTCCAGGAAGCCCAGCAGGTTCCCCACGCTGCCTTTCTGCACGGCGATGGCCCGTGCCGCCAAGCTGTCGCCCTGAGCCAAGTTAGCCAACAGGACGACCGCCATTTCCCGGCACACGGCCACCTTGCGCTCCCCGACCAAGCGCACCAGCGAGCCGTAGAGCTTCTCCAAGCGGCTGAACGGCGGTGTTGCCAGAATGAGGTCGACGTTGTTGTCCTGGATGCTGAGCTTGCTGAGGGTCTCTAGGACCAGTCTCTGGGGGGAAAGTGAGCCATGGGGCCCCAGCGTGGGGAAGGGGTCCAGTGCCTCAGCTGAGGGGCACACGGCCCAGTGGAGCAGGCCGTCCAGTAGTGGCAGGCATATGCTCTCTGGGTAGATAGAAAGGTCCAGCTGGCCTGAGATGTTGGCCAGAGTGACCAGGCAGTTCTCCCGCAACACCTCCAGACAGTCCCACCACCACTCGTCTCTCTCGCAGCTTACGCCTTCGTCCTCCTCCTCCTCCTTCTCGTAAGTGACGGGTGCTTGTTTCCGTTCGGGGTGCCTGTGGTGGAGCAACACCAGGCGGCCCAGCAGCAGCAGCAGGCCTGGGTGTTTGGACATCTCCAGGTCATTCCCTGGGACGAAGGAGAGGCTGCGCACAATGTTGGACACGCAGATGCACCGCCGCGCTAGCGAGTCCTGCCAGTCCGACAGAGTGCTGAGCGGCGTCTCATCTTTGCTGTGAGGCTCATCCTCGAGGATCTTCACGTTGCGGCGGCTCTGGAGGTCGGGGTTAATGCTGAACAGGTACTTGCCGTTCTCCTTCTGCTCCTCAGCTCCTCCACGAACCACTTCTTCTGTGACCGACCCCGGGCGGGCTGATAGCACGTCGTCGATGGTGGCAGTGACTGGCGCGCCGATGGGAAGAGCAGGAGGACTGGTCTTCTCTGCCAAAGACTTTGGAGGCTCCGAGGACTGGGGCTGTTGTTGCTGCCGAGGCTTGTCCTCTCCACTGGACTTTGATGTGTCAGAGGTCTCTATCACTGCTGGAGGGACCTGGACCTTCTTGCGGCTCTCAGTGGCTGTCGGTGTGCGTTTCCGCTGTTTGAGCAGGTCCATCCTGCTCTCAAAGTGGGTCTGGATGTGTTCCGTAGTGTCCCCGCCGCCAATGCTCCAGTGTATCAGGCCGCTGTCGAAGCTCTGCCGCTGCCCAAGCTTGGATGAGTGGTTCACCAGGAAGGGGTTCTTCTTGCGGACCACCTTGATGGGGAGTTTATCGAACTTGCTGGCCTGCTTGGGCTTTTCCGAGTGGAAGCTGGGGTCCTGGGAGGACCCTGAGGTAGAGGTAATGGGTTCCTTGACAGAAGACTCCCTTTCCTTCTCCTCGTCCTCGTCCTCTGAAGACTTGTCTCTCAGGGAGTCGTCCTCCTCCTGTTTCACCTGGACCAGTGACGAGTTGTCAGGATTGGCCTTTTCCTCTACCACCTCCTCTTCCTCCTCCTCGTCTTCTTCATCTGTGTCCATGTCCCCTCCCTCAGGCATTGGAATCTCATCATCAGAGTCGTCATCAGCGGCGTTGGGGTCTATGAGGGTGCGCTGTCCCGGGTCTCCTACTTCGTACTCCTTTAGGATGCCAAAGATCTCGATGAGGCAGCGTCTGAAGTACTCCACCACCAGCTCCAGGAATCCAGGCAGCTGAGGAACAGAAGAAGACCGTCATCAAAACAGTCCTACAAGCACAAACTCTAAAGAATTTACATAAAACAATCTTTCTGCAAATTTCATTTTAAGTCTTTTTAAGACTCATTTCATGTTCCTTCATGATGAGCAAAACTCTGTTTTTGCTCATATGCTCAACAGTGGGTGAGACAGAAAATATATAAAATGTTTTATTTATTTGCAGATTGAATAACGATAAGACGCTGTCAGTACTTCAGTGACTTTGTCCTATAGTTCTTAGGGGCCTTTCCTCAGTGTCATTTTCTCAAAATGCTAGGTTAATACTATGCATGTAGAGCTCTCAAATGAGACAAGAAGGAAGTAAGGAAGCTCAGCTCACTTAATCTGACTTAAATACAACTTTTAACAGTATTAGCCAGTTTTCTTAACTTGAGCGACTTCTAATTTAAGTGTCATAATCAGACTTATAAGGCTTTGAGTTGAAATAACTGTATTTTAAACCCACAGAAATGCTGAGGCAAATATAACATTGTGGAACTCACCTGGCATAAGTTAAAAGTAGTAATGCTACTGTCATCATATAATAAAATATTAATGGTGTCCAAGGCCCAGGTGCTTTCAGCTAGCAAGCCTGACTTCAGTGACATCATTACTCTCCAAGCCTCAGGAGTACCTGAAAGAAACAGAACGCGGATGAGAAACTTAACTGTGATCAGTCGATACAGTGGTCAAAGATCAACTCGCTCATAAGATCAGAACATACAATAATTCAACACTGAAATAAAAATGTTATGTGCTTTTCTTGTTTACATAATACTATATATAACTTAGTAATTGATTTTGTCTATATTTCTTTTCTTTGTACTTCGAATTATCGGTTCTCATGATCAGGTCAAGTATTGACTGAGGGATTAAGTCAAAGTCATACCAATGTCTTTCATGGTGAGCCTTTTGCGGGGCTTAAGGTGGGGTTGGGAGGCCTCCACAGAGCCAGGAGGGAAGGCCACATCTCTCCTGATCATTGGTTGCTGCACAGGGGCCTGGCCAATGTGAGAGGCGGGCACTGGGGGTCCAGCTTTCTGCACTTTGATGCCTGGATGCATGTAAGGGGACTTGCTGGGTGACGTCCTGCTCTCCAAGGGCCGCGGCATAGGTGCTGGGCTCGACACCTGAGGAATGTGGTTCTGGGAAGTCTGGTAGGTGGATGGCAGGGGTCTTGTCATGGGTGGTCCAGAGCCTCCAGGGCCGAACGGTGGCTGCCGCTGGTTGACGTGGCCGGGCCATTGACCCTCGTGGTTCATGCGTTGGTCTGAGGACATCATCTCCTCAGAGCGGTTCATGCCGTGGTATCCGGGTCCCTGGCCGGGTACAGGAGGACCCTGCCGGTTGGGATAGTTGGGATAGCCCATTTCATTGCGGCCCTGCCACATTGGACCCTGGGGGCCATCAGGACCTGAAGGCATGGGGCTTCCCATCATCTGGGGAGGCATTGGCGACTGGGAGTTGGGGCCTGCAGATGATGGTCCTCTCTCCCGGCTAAAGGGGAAGGGGAACTGGTTCTGTGGGCCTGGTGGTCTGCGGTCCCCTCCTGGGTATGCATTATACTGGTTATACATGTCCTGTTGACCCTGTGGTCCTGAGGATTGGGGTCCTGGCTGCTGCTGACCACTGTAGGGGACGTTGTACATTTCACCCTCATGGCGCTTAGCAGGTGGGCCATAACCTCCATCTACAGGGCGCTTGTAGTTCTGTCAAAAGATAACAATCATAATTATCTGTAATTAGTGAACATCTAAATTTCATGCTTGAAACAAGTTGATGGAAAACCAGTAAATATAAAGAGTGTCAAAAAATGCATGAGTCATATAAACATATCTTTAAAAAATGTTGAACTCAAGGAGAATCAGACTGCAAGAGCAGCTCTGAAAACACTGAACAAAATGTTCTCACCGGTTGCTGCTGTGGATACATTCCTGGTTGTTGATTTGAATATGGGCCACCAGGGGGAGCTCCCTGGCCAGGGTACTGATTGGCATAGGGCTCATGCCTGAAAACAATAACAAAAGAGAGGAGTTCACACTGATTCATGTCTAATTTTCCATACTGTTAAAAACAGTCTAAGTATAAAAAGGATATCATCCAATTCTCTGTGAAAACGATCACAAATATGAAATGTTTTTTTCAACAACCATCTACAAAAATCCCACTTTACACAGTGATGAGCACTGACCGTTGCTGTGGTGGAGGGCGGCTTGGTGAGTACATCCCTGTGTCGGCTCCAGAAGGCATCATGTTGGGCTGTGGAGCTCCTGGTCCCATGCTGCCATCGGGGCCCATGCCTGGCTCCTGTCTGTAGAATCAAAAACACTTCCGTCAGTTCATCTGAGTTTTACCAAAGGGATGATGTGCTGGACTTCGTTTCGATCCTAATAAGCAGTTGGATCATAATGCAGTATATTTACCTTCGGTCGTATCCGTAAGGATACTGTTGCCTCTGGCTCATCTGCATGTTACCCATAGGGCCTGGGGGGCCTCTGTTGTACTGTTCTCCCATTCCACTGTTGGGTCCAGGCTGCATGAACTGCTCTCCAGCTGAACAAGTAAAAAAACAGAACATTTTTACTTTTAGCACTTGACAGAAATCCTACAACAGGTAAAAAGTAACAGAGATTAGCTTACACCCACCTTTCCTCATGCCACCAAAGGGGTCCTTGCTGGACTCATAGGGAGCCATCCGACTCATCATCTCCGGACCACCCATCCCAGGCTGGTAGCCCTGAGAGTTGGGGGTCATGGCGTTCCTTCTGGGGAATGCAGGGTCTCCGCCATCAGCGAAGGGGTCCTGCAGATTAACACTACTCCTGTAGGAGAATGTATGGCATGTTAGTAAAATAAGAAGCTTCTTTTGCTATTTGGTCTTGAATATTGTCTCGTCTCTGAGGAACAGACCTCCTACTTCTCTTGAAGGTTCAGTGACTACTTTAAACTACTATACATTAATTTGAATTATTACTGAAACAAATGCAACATATTAAGACAAGAGGTCCATTTTAGATACAAGTTAGCATAGATGGTTAACATCACAGTAATGTAAAAGATGGAAAAAATCTAACAGAGGAAGCCATTTAACCTGTTACTGAGGGTTTTTTGTTGATAATGACTGAATGCTGGAGTTTCAGAGCAAGAGGTGGTTATTTTCTAGTTACTGGATGGTCTAAATACTGAATTCAGACTAGATTTTTTTGTTTTGTTCCTCACAGTCCTGAACTGGTCCATATATACTTTAAAACACCTAGGTTTTAGTTTAAGTTGCATGTAGTATGTAAGCATGTAGTGAATCCTGTGCTTTATTGTATGCATTTTGGAAATAACAGTGAATGCAAAGTGAACACTACTTATATTGTAACCAAATAATGCTCAGCTGATGCTTACAATAAAGATATTTTTTGTTACTTAAACATAGCTTTTAACATTTAGGAATAGAACCAGGGAACTGATAAGAATTGGAAGGGATACACACAACTGGAATTTTGGTTTGTTTTCACGGTATTTTAAGATGATATGGTTTCAACTGTACCTGACACCAGGCATGGGGGGCATTTGTGAATGTGGGGTCGAGGCTGGAGTCGGTGGTTTCAGGTCTCCCCCTTCTGCCATGGAACTACTGGTGGACTGAGGAGTCTGGGGGCCTTGCAGGGATCCAGAACCAGCTGCAAAACAACGATATACATACTGTATGAGGGACGACAACAAGGAAGCTGTGACTGCAGGTTTGTCAAATTCAAGAATTTAAAGATTCCCACAAATTCAGAGAACATCCATATTTTTGAATTCGCGCCAGCAACGATGGGTGAGAGCTGACGTTTGATAGTGAAGCGGGAATAGATCAGCTAAGCACTGCTGGGGGGCTTTCAAGAACACTTGCTGCTTTTGGCAATCCTAAATCCCATTAAGAAATTCCTGAGTGCTGCACAGAGGAGCGCAGTTTGTGTCAAGCTGACTGGCTTTTGAGTGCACAGCCAGCAAAAATGTTGAATCCTCCAGCTCATCACAGCATGCCAATCCCCCTCCCCACCCTCCATCACCACTTCCCATCACTCCCCTCAACCACCGGCAGGCTCTTGGAGTCACCAGGAAACAATGATCTGAAGCCTGACTCTGACAGATTACCGCCGAGCCTGTAGAGACAGGAGGCAGCGAGAGGTGTGTGTACATGCACAAGAGTGAGTGATAGTTTGTTTGTGTTGTGGGTATGTGTGTGCGTGTGTGTGACACAGCGGCGCTCATCCTTAACTTCAGCCTAGGACTTCTCACTATTAGCACGCCAGTCTGATGACTCACAGGTTCCCATTCATTAAACTGGCACACACACATACACATCCACACACAACACCGGGGTCAGTGGCAGGTCACATTTATTCACATTTTCTCACATCACCCTCTCGCCTCTCTAGCTCTCACACGTACACATACACATTAACCGACTCCCCCTCCCCCCTTCACCCCTCCTCCCGCTGGGCAGGGATTTCCCTCTCTCTACTAAAGATGAAGGGAGGAAAAGGGGAGGGGGGATCTCGTGAGGACGGAAAAAAATAGCGTGGTAGAAACAGAGTCAGAGAGAATCGTGTGACTTTTACACACACATAAGTGCGCGCGCGCACACACACACACACACACACACACACACACACACACACACAAGCCTCTTCCCTCCATTCATCATTTCTGGCTCAGTACTAATCTCCAGGGAGTGTTGCCTTGCCTCTGTAGCCCAGGGCCAGGCACCAGGCAGGGAGGAGGACACGCCACTGACGGGGCATCGCTATCGCCAAATCACCCTCCTCCGACCCCCCCCCCCTTCGCCGGCTTTTCCTTCCTACTAACTAGAGGGCTGATGCCAGCTGACAAGCACCCTGATGTCTCCTGTAACAACACCCCGGCGCTGACTCAGTGCCCTGTGTCTGACAGCACTGGGTCTGGGCCAGACACTGAAGCAGCAGCGGCTGCAGCACGTGGTCGCTCCTGGTGTGGTGGTTTGCTCCTGGCAGCTCCAACAGGACTCCCTCCAAAACAAACGGCTTCCAGGCGACAACGTGATCCCCAAGTCAAAGTCCCCTCCTCCCCCACACCTCTGATATGACACTGGCAGTTTACACACAGAGTTCATTCAAAGATTTCACATGCAACAGGAGTCAAGGCGAGTCTCTGGTTGTGTCCTGTGCAAATGCCATGCAGGATTCCCCCTAGAAATGTGGAAGTGTCCAGAGGAAGAAGAGTTCTGTCGCTCAGAAACTATGTTCACATAAGTGTAATCCTATATAAATTGAGTTTATTTCAACATTATAATCCAGTGGTGTCAATTAATGCAACTTCCAAAATATTGATCCAAAGGGTCAATGTTTCATTTAGTGACACATTGATCCTGACATTGTGGGTTTAAAGCCCAGTTCAGACCAAAGACTTGTGGCAGGATGAAAATATTTTAGGACATTTGACTAAAAAGTGGTGTGAACTGGCAAGTCAACTCAAGCCAAATTACCACTGATTCAGCTGGAAAACCTTCCACGGCTAGTATTAGAGCCCACTGTTGTACAGTGGTGTATGTGTATGCAAGATGATACTATTTATATGCATCAGTTAGAACAGTGAAGAGAGTGGTTAGGATTCTAAACAACACATTTTCTCATTTATTTGCATTAGAGTGACGGTTTTAAGAGCATTGCAGAATGGCATATTGCAAACTGTTTCAAGTTTTCTGCTCATCTTGTTATGAATCTTTGGTCTGAACTGAGCTTAAAATAACATTTTGGATGATACTGGTGTTTTCACATTTGTTTGCTTAATTTGTTTTTATCCTATTTTGTCCCTAACCACTAGTGAACTGGCTGCTATGAAGCTAAAGTCACAGTTTACACAAATTAATTATACTTTAGTGTCCAAACACAGAGACATACATTATTCAGGAGACAACCAAAGACACTGGAGATTCAGTAACTACTTGGTAAGGGAAGGATTTTGGTCAAAAGTAACTTGACACACAAACTGATAATTAATTATTAAAATAATTGTATATAAATCAAAATAACTTTTCCTATCCCTAACCATGGACTGGTGATCTCCATTCACCACCTCCTATTTTTGTAGAACAAAGACATATGACATTTTGCTGGAACAAAATCAAGGCACTGATCATGTCTATGATGAAACAAAATGGTAGCAACATTATCTTTACAGCATGACATAACTGTATTTTTAATTTACTTATATAGGAATGTAAATTCTATGAGACTGGGTTGCTGTGACTTACAGCTACATCGTTGTCATTTACAACTCTGCCAATATACGCCAAAAGAGCAGTGAGTTATTGAGGACAGTAGCCTTGAATATGACAAACGGTGGTCTTAGATCAGCTTTTAACTACAATTAATAGGATACAATAAAACATACTAGTTTATTGGCAGATGATGGGTGGCAAATAGAGCAAGGAGGATGTGATGGATTGCATGGCAGCCACACTGCACCCGAGGGAGAAAGGGAAATATGAAACAAGGCATTGTTCATTCAAGAGGGGGACACGGCCTGGTGTTAAGGTGTAGGAGGACGTCAGCGCTCACCTGGGCTGGGAGGCTGGATCTTGGGCTGGTTCTTTTTGTTATCCGTGTTGAAAAAGTCCGGAGGCGGGTCCTCGCCGCGCTCAATCTTGCACTCGAAGGCGTACAAACACTGGATGTACTGTTTCTTTAGCGAACTGGCGGCGCTGCTCGACGTGCCCACGTTCAGGTTGGTGGCCAGCTCCCTCCACTTCTTGTTCTTGTTCACCTGGTGGGCGACAGAAGGAAAGGAGGAGGAGGCTTAGAAAAGCTCCACTCAGCAGCCTCAGCCATAACAATGCTGCTCGATGAAATGTGGAATAAGGTGCCGGAGTTCTACCTGCGTGAGGCCACCGATCTCTTTGACAGACACGTAGAGTCTGAAGAGGTCGAGAGGTTTGCGTCCGACAGCAGGTAGGTTGTTCATGCCCATAGCCTTCTCCTCAGCGAATGCCAGGTACCGATCCACCCACATCTTCCTCTCTGGCTCTGGGCCAAGCTCGTACAGACGAGTGATCTTCTCGTTGGTGATGGTGGAAGAGCTTGACTTCTGCGAGAAACATGTACATGTATTACACATCTATTTCAATAAATCTCAGCAGTAATAAATAACCAGTTTCCTGCACAATTTAAAAGAACCTAATCAATGCCTTGAAAGACCGCAATAAAAAAAACCCCACAAACACTAAGTCTATTTCCACGTAGCTATTTCTATGCATAAGAGGAAATGCCACAAATCTCTAAACAAAAAAAATAAATAAAAATATGGTGTATATATAAAAAGTAAAAGTGCAATTTTTATCACAACATTTAAGCAAATGTTTATATATTGTGTGAATGAAAAGATTGAAACAATTCCTAAATTAATAACAGAAACAAATGCTAAATTTAACAGGAAACAACAGAACAAAAGGTAACTTAAGGTTTTGGACAAAATGGCTGAAAGTCATAGCTGTTCAGTTAAAATCTTTGATTGTAGCTTAAGTTGCAGTCAATTTAAACTTAAACTATGACGCAATAACTTTATTTCCTTCAATGGAAGCTCACTGCTCATAATGTGTGCTATGTGCTAATGCTAGGTACTATATGTGTATTAGGATGTGTAAAATGCTGAGACTGAATTTCCCTATAAAGGTAATGAAACGACTTAACCTTACTTAATGCTACATTATGTAGAAGTCCGACATTAGACGACCATAGCCTAGTAATTATTAATTACTGTAACAGTCTTATTCGCAGCCTTTTCCTTCAATTGGTGACTTAAAATATTGCTACCATTCTATTGCTCATCTCTGTGAACCAACTCCTCAAACTCCCATTATAGAACTGGATGGAAAATTATAAATTTACATTTTCCATTTGGTGATTTTTATATTAAAATTTTGGATACGGTAGGTACACAGATATTCAGTAGCAATGAACTACTACTTACATTCCTGACCCTGAGAAGGAGATCAACCGGTTAAATATTCCAATAAACTGCTTTTTATGCTTTTCCATGACTGCAAAATACAGTTCCTTACCAACTTTGAGGACTACAATTTTATGCCATTTGTAGTTGGATTTCATGCAATAATATTTGTGCTTCCTTGGGTTAGCCCATATAACCACATCATAAAATAAAAATTTATTATAATAAACAATGCCAAACATGTGGTATAAGATGTATTTTGCTAAATTTATCTTATTGGTAATGATTTTACTTATCGCTTTAAGAAACTTTGCAAGTATAATATCCCCCTAAATACCAACTAATTCATAGTAAATATAAGACTTGTTAAGACTTAAGTGACCCAGAGGAACCTGAAAGAAACGCCATTCAGCTTTAGAACCTTTACCTTTTTGGATTCTGGCTTCGGAGTCCCTTCCACTTTGTTGTTCATCTTCTGGGCAGGGTTCATTTTGTCCATGCCAAACTCTGAACTGGGAGCCATTCCTGGTTGTTAGGGGATAATAAGGGGAGTATATAAATAAAACATCAGTCTATAAACCCGTTTTATGGAGAAAGGTTCTGGAGCTGCAGAATTGCTCTTACTCACCAGGGGTGTTGTTGGCCATGTTGCCTCCCATTGGGTACGGCCCCGGCCCTCCCTGGTTCATCATGCCGTGCATGCTGTTCATACCAGGGCCGTATGGAGAACCTGTTCCCATCATGCCCTGGGACATGTTAGGGTAGCCTGGTGGCCTAGAGAAGAGATCGCTTCTTGAGAACAATGGCACTACAGATACTACAAATATATGACTAACCAACTTTTTATCTTCATGAGCAAAACTGTGATCAGGTTTCTGCAGATTCTAAAAAGTTGAACTGTTTTAATCCATTATAGATGCAATTTCAAATCTATTTCATTTCCATTTCTGCAAAAACTATGAGACATGAAGGGATAAAGGAGTCTGATGAGTAACAATGCCCTTTGTGCTTTTTGGGTTTAAATTAACAAACAAGATCGTAATGAACTTGTATGTGTAGATCTATGTTAGATGAAAGTAGAAGGAACAATGACTAAACATACTGCTGCTCCCTGTACTGATCACAGGTGGCCCCGTTTGCATTAGTGCTTACTGCCTCCATGTTAGTTTTATTTTTTAGTTTTGTTATAATGTGATCAATAATTTTTCCCTGAAAATACATAAAAGTGAGACTGATGTTAATGCAGTGTTATAAACGTAATGTTAACTCCATAATCCAATCAGTTTTTGACCTTTTGAAATTCAACCTTTTCATGGAACCTGAACGTCAAGTGAAACTTCTTGGAACTTTTAACTAGGGTTATGGCTGTGCAATTTGGTAAAAGGCATACTGTGATTATTGTTGATAATACTGCAATTCGCTTCTTTTTATATAATTGCAATAACGGTGTGATAAGTTGTGCAGACCTAGTTAGACTTATAACAGAGGAACTATGAGGCCAAAATGTCTGTGTTAGACTTCATTTGACAGGGAACATATTCTAGTTTCTATATCAGATCAAACATAATTCATATGTCACTCTAACCTTTACATAAGATGCTCGTGATCTGCTGGATGTTAAAATTTTAGTATTTTGGCTTTTAAGGAACTGCAGAAACTCTGTAAGTAAAGCACGTTTGTTCAATTCAACATTTAAGACTTGTCTTTGTGAGTAAGACAGTGATAAATCTACGCTTTTCCTTGTATTCACAGAATTCAGCCGTTTCTGTAGGAAACATCAATTTACGTCACACAATGTAAGTGTTTGCTAAGCCCACGAGTGGCTCTCTGTAGGCTGAGCTGGCATTCTCACTGGGAAAGGATATGATTCACTGATCTCAGAGTCAATCTCCTGCTCTCATTTTCTCCATTTCTCCTTTTCTCTCATACATAAGTGTTTGGTCTCTTGCCATCTACTTTGCAGTGCACTCAGGCACCACAACACACAACAGACTGGCTGGCACGTGGGAAGAGCCACTCATTTTTCACGGTCACACAACCATACAAGCAAGGACACACAGTGACACACAATAGATTCCGCTTAAAGATTAAAAACACCTCTCCAGGCACAAGAGTCATAACAGTGAGCTGTCCTGACCCTCAGCAGTTGAATGCCCCCTCATGTGACATTGTAACTGTAACCACCTACCTGTTGTGTATAGAGTTTGTGGGTCCATGGTGCATGGCAGGACCGCCATCCTTCCTGTTCATGCCTGGAGGTGGGCACATCCCAGACGCCACCTGAGGTGGCATGCCGGCCATGTTTGTGCCCATACCAGGACCATAGGGTCGAGCACCCATCTGACCTGGGCCTATTCTGCCTGGGGGCATGCCTCCGTACGGAGCGCCGCTGCCCTGACCAGGCATGGGGTTCATGGAACCAGCCATGCCAGGGCCACTGGGGTAGTTGGCGTTGGGCATTCCTGTGTAGCCTGGCTGCCTGGGATAACCTGTGGAAGGACAAGGACAGACACTTAATTTTCTAATACGTCATGTCTGAAGGTGACTCATGACAGCCTCCTGGATTAGTGGATTTTTCCTTTAGTGTATCAAGCAGCAAAAAGCTGCAGCATGACATGTTTGAATTATTTGATGTTCCTGATATTGCACATTCAACAAAAACAAAAAAAGTTGACAACAGCTCCTGTGTCCATTGCAGTGATGCTGCTTATATAATATATGTGATGTCCTTACAGACTACGGTTGTGAATACTATTTAAACCTTCACACTCACATCTTGGTTGTTTCCAGAAGTGACTGTATTTGGACAAGAGGATGGAGCTTACTGACCAATAACATCGGTAATGACAAAGTTTCGCATTGTCACTAACAGTTAATGCATGTAGTTGTGTTTCGTGAAAGTAATATTCACTTTACATAACTAATATACATACAAATTAACACCAGTACCTTTTTATCTAAATGAACTTATGAGACAAAACATGATTCAAAACATTTCCCTCATCAAATATACAATGTGCATTATGCAATATCAAAAAAACAATGAAAGAAAAAAAATAGCATTGTGTGTTCATCAAAAAAAGATGGAAAATGTATGTAACCCCACCTGTCATATGACGACTGATACAAGTGATCACAGGATCTGAATGAAGCCAAAGAGACTAGACTGACTACTGGAAGAAATTTATTGGCGTCATATTTCTAAAGTGAACCCGTTTCCTTTTTAATCAAAGTCCATTTTGAAGATGGAATCTGGTGGACCTCGATGGCTTAAAGATATTTCTGTATTGGCTTCAATTTCAAGCTGTGGTTTTTCCCCTACGTGTATATAAATTCAATCACAGTCTAAACCTGAGAAATCTCTGTTAAAACGGAATCTCATTTCTCCCTGATGAGGTGCAGACCTGATGTAGTCCAGCTCTAAATTTACCTCGGTGCTGCCTGTTCTGACAAGCAGTCTGATGAAGCAGGCTTTATCTGGCCATCGCTGTTCACTGCTATGACTCATAGCACAACTTCTTCAAAGCCCACAGAAACCATCTGAGACTTCAAAGTGAAGTGATATAATTTCATGAATATAAGAAATGAGAGGAATCTTCAAAGCTTTTTAAAATCTTGGCTATCACTGAAAAAAACTCTGATGATGACAAGATGACAATTGCAGATTCATTCATAATGTTTTCTGCCCCTAGGCCTCACCTTGCGGCCCATACTGGCCCCCTTGAGGACCGTAGTTTCCCATCGAGTTGTTCTGTGGATACGGCCCCATCCCACCGTGCATCTGGCCTCCTGAAGACTGGCGTGGAGATAAGGCGGAGCCAGGTTGTCCAGGGGACCCGTAAGGAGGCATCTGGGGGTTACGCATGTAAACTGGAAAGGATTTGGATTTTAACATTATTAGATACACACCTCAGTGGTAAGACCTCGCTGAAAACACACTCTGGATCAGTTTAAACAGCAGTTGCATAACAGATTATGGACCAGTGTGGACAAGTAATTTAACTTCCTTACAACTATCTGTCTGCAGTTGCCCTCGTCTGACCTAGAAAGTAGACTACAAGCACATTCTTATTTAAAGATACAGCCTCGGGGAGTGTTTACAGAAGGGACGAATGCACACAAACGCAAACATTTACACATAAGAGCTGCTGAGGCCGTGGCACATAACCCTGCACTGTGTTTAGCTGCTTTGTTTAATGGCCATCAAATGTGCAACTTGAAAATATTGCAGATGGGAGTTCACCCACAGGTCTTTGACAAAAGAGGCTTTCATTGTGTCTGAAAAAGGGTCTATTCTGACCCAAACTACCATCATTTCCTTAAGCTAATCAAGCTATTTTTGGTACATAAATAACCATTTTTACTCAAAAGACTTACAGAAGGGTGATTTTTTTATTTTGCCTGAAGCGATATAACCAGTTTTGGTGCCTAAGCCTGATCAAAGTGGAAAAACAAATCAACTAAAAATCCTATGTGACCATTTTTAAATACCGCCTCACCTAACATCCTATAACTTCACTGCCAGAAAAGACTTTCTATCACAAAACATTTAAGACAAACTTTACACTGTAGCAAAAATATCTTCCACAAAGCTCACACTCACCCCTGTCCTGGCCCATGGCTGACTGGTTCATGGAAGAGTGCATGATGCTGTCGGACTGGACGCTGGGCGGCCGGGGAGGCATCTGATTACCTGCAGGACAGCAGGAGCATGAGAGGTGAGAAATAAAAGAAACAACAAAAAAAAGCCAAGGCTATGTCCTGTTTGAGCCTTGTTCCACAATGACTTGTTGGCAGCACTGTAACTTTCTCAGCTGTCTGGTTGGTTTATGAGTATCATGTTTGGAGAAACTTAATGTTCCCATCTGGCACGCTGCTTCATGAATTACAAATGTGATCTGTTATATTTGTGGGTGAGAAAGTTTTGAATTAAATCTCTAAATCTGTCCTGCTTGCTTAGTGAGTGCTTCACACAGCCTCTGACTGCACACACTGAGCGCAGCTGAGGTGACACCTCAACCAAAAACACATTATTACAGCTAGTTATGTATATATTTAGCAGAATTTGTCAGGTGAGTCAATGTTATTGAATTCATGGTTTTCGTCTTGTATTTCTTTGGTGTGCTCTCCTGAATTTCAACACTTGTTCCCATCAATTTCTGCACACCCAAAACTGCTATAAATCACACTTTCAGACCACAACAAGCTGTAAGTTTGTGCTTGAAAATTCATCTTCATTTCTCCAAAATAAGAAAGCACCGGCTTCCTGGATGGCAGTGCTATGAATATAAGACCATCTGTTTTTCATGTCAGTTAAATTGTGAGACCAATTCAAACAAACAAGTAACTGAAAAAAAATGTGGTTCAGGCGTATAAAACTAAACTGTGCTTACTCTCGCATATCCAGATCTCCACACTTTGTTTTAGTGCTGAGCCATAGCTGGAGAAATGTCAGGCTGAACCCATTATTATTCTGGAATGGAGGAGAACTCTCTGGCTTGTTTGTATTTGTTTAAGCGGATCAAAACAGCGTTAAACCGAAGATGCCAAGAGTTTCACTACCTTGGTGGGTGGAAAATTTACTCAAATTTACTAAGGTGAGCCCTGGCATTAAATTGACAAATTCCCTCCTGAAGTAAACAGTATAAAGAGTAAAGAAGGCTCTACTTACTGAACGACATATGTCATCTAAAATTGCTATTTTTGGTGTGGTGGTGGCGTTTCATGTAGTGGAAGCAATAGTAGGTTTATTCCAATAAAGTAGAGCAAATATATCTGTTCTATTGCAAAAGTGAGACATTTCAGAATATGACTATACCTGGCACAGCAGCGGGTGACAGAGGGCCGGTGCGGGAGGGGGTGACGCTGGCGGGGGAACCCACAGGTGACGGAGAAGGCCCTCGTATGCCTGGCAGGTGGGGTGAAGTATGTGGTGAGAAGGGCGACTGGGCGGGATTACTCTGCTCGCCCTGACTGCTGGACACCCCAGAGGTGCTGACGCCCGGGCTCAAGGCCCCCTCGGTACCGGTGGGCAGATCATCGATGGAGCCAGATAGATCCTGAAACAAGAGGAGCAATGACAGGTTACCATCGCTGTCTGGATCTCAACCAGAAACATAAAGTTATAAATAAGGTCATTTATTTAACACTCAAGGCTTTTAAGAGTTAATGGTTATTGTTTTGAGTTGCCAAGTGGGTCAGAAATTTATTTCTTTAGTGTCAATTTTTACCTGCCCAAAACTGTTAGCTTTGTTAGGACATCCAGCAATATTTTGTACATGTTGCTATGCCTTTGAAAAACACCTTCCAGCAAAGATTTTCCCTACTTTTCCAACAGTACCAGCTAAACTGTGAGAAAAGTAAGTAGTGTGCACTTGAGGTTATTCGCATCTTTACTTGCTGATATTCTTTCTTAGGTACTTTCCTAATCAGATGTGTATGAAAAAAATGTGTTTTAACTTTTTTTAACCTCACGGTCAATCAGGGAACTAGGATTGTAGATTTAACAGCCTGATGTGTGATTTTAATTGACCCACATATTGTATTGTAGCAGGTCAGCTTGGCTCTATCTGCTTTTGGTAGCAGACACTTTGTTAGTTTTATATTACAGATTGTAAATTCCCTTAATGTATCTTCATTAAAGTGCCGCTAGAGTAACCTGGGGATAGTAATCGTGACGTTTCCCTGAGAACAATCAGCAGTGTGTAGTATCTTAATATTGTCTTTTGGTCTTGACTAAACTTGCCTGGAACCTGATATGAAAGCAGATATAAAAAGTACCAGATATTGAATTTCTAGACTTAAAACCAACTGAAAATATATTAGCGTTTCACCAGTTTAGGATGAGCTGGATTAGAAATGTAGAGCAAAAACTGAAACTGGAAATCCAAGGTAAATCACATCTGTCTGGAAGCAGGTATGGAAATAAGGCTTCTTTGGCTTAGACTCAAACATCCGAAAACATTCCAAGAAAATGCCACTACAACTGGAAGACTATGCATCATACATATATGCACTTTCCACACATGTCTCTAAGATGTGCATTTCATATCAAAGTCAAAGAGAAGTCAAATTGTCTGTGTGGAAATCCAAACAGCCACAGATGCATTACAGCAATCTTCACCTTCATCGGGGTGTTATTCTCACATGAAACTGCCAGGCCTATTATCGAGGAAACACATTCAGATACAGCAAAATTGTCTTCTACCTTTTTCTTTTTTTTATTTATTTAAAAAGGGAAAAACTCCCAAAATACTGATAATGATCCGACGGCAAATATAACTCAGTTTGTGTGGCTTGTAAGGACAAAGTGGGTGAAAAAAAAAATATTTGAAGCAAGTCATCTCGGGAGGCAGTTGAAATAATTGGTGCTGGGCACAGACTCTGGTGCCATGTGGTGTTGTTATTGAGCCGTGTTGGCTGTGACACAAAGACAGCCAAGCAGGCAGGAAGGTAGGAAGGCAGCCGGCGATGATTATGTTTGTGGGAAGGTGAATGTTTACACACTGGCCGCTCACGTGGAGCCCATGTGCTTGCTCAGAAATGCAAGCTCATCTGCCAGTCACATCGGAGGAGGGAAAAAAAATGAGAGGGGAGGAGGGGGGGGAGCACTGACTGGAAGGTGGCCAACTATTCCCATAGAAATCTCACACTCGCAGGCTGGCTGCAGCCCCGAAGCCGGCGGTTTTGCACTTGAAACAGCGCCCGTTGCTATTTTTGGGACATGACCTGATGGAGGAACCCCAGAGGGAGTGACAGGAGGAGAACGCTGATTCAGAATCCACCCTCCCCCCTCCAATCCGCCCCCACCCTGTTCCCTCTGCCCTCTTTCCATCTCTTCCTCTCTTTTTTTTTCTCCCTCGCTTACGTGACTGCACAAAACCAGGCTTTTCTGACCTGCACAGGAGATGTGGCAACAGAGGTGGGAAGTAACAAAGCGCAAAACCTTCATTTGAGCAGTAGAGTAGAACTTTCACGTATCTGTACTTGCATGAAGCCTTTATTTTTCTGACAACTTTTATTTTTGCTTCCTAAATATTTAACACGTATTTGCACATTATACTCCTTATATTTTCAAAACCAGGCTCGTTATTGTTGGTTTAATGCATGAGGAGAATTGTCCAGAAACAAATTCAATGCTGCAAGTCTTCCAAACATAAAGACCGAATTCACTCTTAATGGATAAGACGATAATGCAGAGATCATCTCTATGTACACATCCAGCACAACAAACAAACTCAAAACGATGTTAAAAAAATAAATAAATAAATGAAAAAGACAAAAATGTTTAAGAAACTTTAGGAAAGAAAATAAAGGATGGGTAAATTTCCCTATTGATGCATCTAAAACGATGCAAGAAAAGCTACATTTGTAGCAAGTTCACCCATGATCTGTGTTAATATTATACATTTTGATGTAATATTGTACAAGCCAGCTCTAAATCCAACGGGCTAAAAAAAAAACACACAACATAAACAAATGTGGAATCTGAGTGAGAAAAATAGAGAGCATATAAAGACAAAAATGACATAAAACAGAACAAAAATTGAGACTGGACTGTGGATAAAAGCTCTATTTCTGACACTGAAATCGGCACCGCTAATTGAAAATAATATTCATTATTTTCCGTACATTTTTTTAAATTTTATTTGAAGTTAGAATGGTTTAATAGTCTTCAGATTATATTAGTATGACATGAGGTTCAGTTAGCTTTTCACAGAAACAGTAAAAATGTCCTTCAAAGGCTGCTTTTATACTTCTTTCAGAGCCTGTACTTTGTCACTTTGAGTGCGGTAAAGAAGTTGAATCAGTGCTTCTACTTTTACAAGAGCCTTTCCTGACATAAGTATCTGCACTTCTATTGGATTGAAGTAAGTGTGGACTTTTGCCACCTCTGTGGCAGACGCAAGACAATGTACTGCAGCAGGAGGGCTTTATATGGGAGTGAGTGTTTCATCAGCTAGTATCCAATTAATGTTCACAAATGTAGAAACGGGTCAGGACAAGGCAGAGCCATGCTGTGTGAGATGAACAGAGCGCTGAGATCTTAATGCTCTGGGGTAGAGAGCAGAGATCAAACAGCATGACATTCCTTTCTTAAACAACCATGGCGGGATCCCTTTTCCAACAACCAGCACCGTCAGCTGACCTACATCCCCCCCTTTTTCAAACCCACCTCCACTCAGACATCACAAGACCGGTCATCTGACAGAGGGCTCCACGTTAAGGCCCTGTGTTGGACGTCACAATGACCACCTCGCTGTGAGCCTCAGACATCACTGCACAAAGTCATGGCCCCGTCACAAAAAAAAAAACCTCTACTTGAACCACCCCCAGACCACAGGCCAAAAGGGTCAGGGGTCAATTCCTGGAGATCCGCCCGGGGGTCACACTTTGGCAGGAGGTTACTGTGGGCGTTTAAGGCATGTGACACAGAGGGAGCAAGGAAGTAATAACAAGGAAAGACTCATGCTGTTAAAAAGGAACTAGCTTAAAAGTGGGATTCTGGGGTCACATTAGCTCTTGATGACACTGCAGTGAAGAAGAAATTCAGTTGAAAAAAAAATTTTTGGAAAAAAAAAAAAAAAATCACACTGAATATTTTTACAGATACTGTCATTCTGAGTCATGACTTTAATGAGAACATCAATTTTTTCATTTCTTCTTTTTGCCAGAGAAATACAGTTTTTGCTGGGGTCTGCGCAATACAAGGTTCTCCCTTTCATCTACCTCTGGCAAGAAATAGTCACTCCTGTAATTTGGTTAATACTGTAATTGTCTTTATTATTCAGCTCTGGTACTTGTGCCAGTTTGACCCTGTGCAGCATAATGCAACACTTTATGTGAATGAATTCTATAAGACTACATGAGGTTGAGGAATTACAGACTGATTAACTAATTTTGGATTTCATTCAAAACAATTTTCTGTCATTTTATCTTGTATGGCTGCTTTTGTATTAATGTTTATAACTTGCGCAACTGGCTTAAAATTAATGTATTCCAACAGTTTTGCAATAACACATCTAAAGGCAGCAAGGTTTGAATTGAATATTTGCTCTTACAATGGTTCCAACAATAGTCAATTTCAATGCACTGGCAAGTTTCATTAACGTTACTTGCTGTCATTTAATTAGAATAAAATGACATAACAGTATGTGCTGCCTAGTCAAATAAACAAGCACATGGATTTAACTAAGCAAATAGGTAAGAGCCTCACACTGGACAATAACTACAATTATTAGTGTTTTAGCTGCAAGTTCTTTAAGAATAGAACAGAAAAAATAGTCTTTATTGTATTATATAACCCTGACTGATGCAGTGAGGAGCTTCTCATCTCTTGAACAATAATCAAACACTGGACTGCATTTCAATGGCAAAATGCCAGGTGGTCTGATGAGTCCAGATTGATCCTGTTTTAGACTGACGGGTGCATCAGGGTGAGAAAAGAGGTGGATGATGAGCTTACCCATCATGCATAGTGCCTACAGCACAAGCCTCTGGGGGCAGTGTTATGATATGGGGTCCAAAAAAAAGACAGAAATCAATGTTGTGATTTTGCTTCATCTTATTGAAATGATGCCACAGCTCATGTACACCATAAATCAAACCCAAATGCTCATTAAGACAAAGTGTGGGCCTTTTTTTTGGCCAGGCTAGCTACTACTAGTACTACATCTTTTACTACTGCTTTGATTAAATGAAGGAGTTACATCATCTTGACCTCCTCAAAATCAAACACCAATGAGTTACACAACTACAATTGCATATATTACAGCTTTTTCTTGTGTGGTATATAATGGCTGGATGCCAACTATCTCCTCTAACCAGGAAGAACAGAAGACACCCATCCTCGTCTTGCTTTATGTGTTCCTCTGGGTACACTGTAGATGAAGCCGTTTTGTACTTTGTACTCAGATGTCTGATTATTCTCAGATTTATTTTGGTCTGGTGGGCATAGGCCAAGAACTGCTGTTACAGTGCACAAAGAATGAAGTTTATATTACTCCATGGAACATTTCACAAAGGGTATCATTTTTAAGTCATCATTCAGGTATTATTTACACTAGTAACCAAACTATGGTATTTCTTAGCACTAAATAAATAAAGGTTTATAGCTTGTAGAGTGTGATATTGAATAAAAGTCAAACTGGGAAACCATATTATACATTCACCTGCTATACTAGTCCGTATGCAGCATACAGGACGAGCTCTTGAACGTTCTGTAAATATCTGACAGCTGACAGCTCTGATCCTTCAGCCCAGATAGGCACAATCATTGTACACACACACATTCAAACACACAAGCTCCTACCTACTCCCACTCTGCAGTCATTGATTTTTCCCGGCTCAATACTGCACAGCACCAGTCTGTTCTGCTGACTGCACAAGCCGGACAGCCAGAGAAGAGGAGGGGGGAGGGTGAGGAGG
>JAPTYQ010000003.1:23668184-23687016 GCA_029814465.1 Ostorhinchus cyanosoma
TGAATTTGAACCCTCCAGGTGCTGCAAAGCTATCTTTATATTCATTTTGGCAAAAATCAAGTGGATTTCTACAACCTATTTAATTCCTGCTTAATTTGTTACATCTATAACTAATTACGTCACAACATTCGCACATATAAGGTCAAGACTTGAAAATGAAGAAATGAACTAGAAAGATTGCAGAAAAAAAGTATCATACATTTCTGCAAGTTCTGTTTCTAACATGGAAAACTGATCTGCAGTTCTGAGGGAAGTTCGTGTTGATTATTTTCAGAATAGTGCAATAGTCCTCATATTATACTGATGTGACGTGAGGTTCAGTTAACTTTGTATAGAAAAACTATACGTAATGGTTTTACACTTCAAGTACATACATGAAACTGCACTTTCACATTTACAGCTGTAAAGAAGTTGAATGAGTGCAACTTTTACCAGTCTTGTTTTATTTTCTTGCATAAGTATCTCCCTTACTTCTGTTGGGCAAGGGAATGTGTGTACTTTGACCACCTCTGACTTAATACCTGCTGGAGCAAGAACAGACCAAGCTGCAGTCTATCTTAAAGACAGCAACAGAGCTCGAGATTTTTTTTTTTTTTTTATTAAGTCTTTGTTTGATATTCAACAAACGGTTTGTCCTAAAATGTAAGTCATTACCGTCTCAATTTTGTGTCATTTTAATATCCTTTAAAGTTACTGGAACCACCTCACACTTCACACAAGAGCCAGTGCCCCTTTACTTCTATTAAAACACACAAAAGCCTTTCACTTCATCTCCCGCAAGAGCCCTCGGAGTTCAGTTACGCATCTAAATTTTTCCTAGAAACATTATGAGCCATGTGTGTCAGTTGGGGAAAGATTTTTAGAAAATGCTGAGACTTTGCACAGGCTTCACTGAGTCCCAGTCCTCGTCAGTATTTCAGTAGACAAGCAAACAAACAAACAAACAAACAAACACACGAAAAAAAAAGCAGTAAACAAAACTGAGAATCACCAGCGTGTCTGCAGTCCAAAGTACTGAATATTAAAGCTACCACACAACAAACCACACATGACTTATAGCTCTGAAAACAGCACAAAATGTCCACTGCATTTCTTTAAATACACTGCAGCTAAATCCAAGTGTTGCACAGCAAACCCAATATTTAGCCCACATTTCTCTGGATGTGAGCTAGTGTTATGTCTGCATTATGGAACAAACACAGATGCCAGTCTTAAATATGTAAGAGTCCCAAAGTTAGTGACGCTGAATACTTAGAGACAAACTAATCTTTATCTAAATGTTTAAAAAATGTATATCAGGGGTGTCAAACTCATTTTAGTTCAGGGGCTACATTCAGCGCAATGTGATCTCAAGTGGGCCGGAAGAGTAAAATAATAACCTATAAATAACAATCCAATCACATTATAAAAATATGAATAACCTAATGAACCATTTATACCTTGAACTGTCTTTTTTTAATTTTGTTTTTTTATTAATGCAATTTCAACAATATTACGTCTTATTAACAAAATGTACAGATCACAGTGGATCTACCAATGCTGAATTTTTATTTAGAATTAAAATTTTTATATTTATTAACAGGCATGATATTGTTAAGATTGTACTTCTGTTTCTCAATATCAGGTGTCTCGTATTTGTTCAGGTTATTTGCATTTTATTGTGACAGAATGGTTTAGAAATTAAATATTCTTACAATGTAATTGAACTTTTTTCAAGTTAAACCAAGGAGAAATTTTGTCATTATCTATAGGTTATTATTTTACTTGACATCATATTTTACTTGATATCACATTATGTCCCAGTATGTCTTTTAATCTGTAAAGCATTTTGCACTATTTGTTTTTGGTGTGTGTGTGTGTGTGTGCGTGCGCGCAGCTGTCTATCCTTTTAATCTGTAAAGCACTTTATGAGGTTTCTCTGTGATAAGTGCTATATAAATAAATTTTACTTTTTTTCTGTACTTTGATTTGTACATGGCCCCTTAACACCCTTGACTGTTAATATTTTCTGTGTAATTTTTACACATCTGAAATTCAACCTGTGGGTCAGATCAGATCATTTGGCAGCCAGTTTTGGCCCGCAGGCCTTATGTTTGACACCCCTGCTGTATATTAACAAGTAAACTGCTGGATGATGCCACTTCATGCTTAGAAATAAAACTACGGATGCCTGTAAATAAGTTGAATGAAGAGATGGAGCACTCACCGGCAGACTGGAAGGCCGGGCCTGCATGCTGTCTTCTTGACTGCTCTTGTTGGAAGCCATGGGCTGGTTGGAAGGAGGAGCACTGGACTGTGAGCTAAAGGAATCCTGGGAGAGTTCCTGATCAGAGCAAAGGAAAAAGAAGATACAGTGACGTCCATGTGTCGCTGGGACTGTTTTTTTTTGTTTTTTTTTAAATGGAGAAGACAGATACATGTAGCAGATCTCCAACCAACAGTAACAGATGGAACATTCTAAGACAGACTTAAAATGATCCGATTTGGAGGAAAATTATTATTCAAGAGTTATAACCAAGATATGTGCGACGTGTATATATAGTCCTGGACTGTGTGTTTCTATATTCAATATAAAACTCCATCAGTAACAAAGGTGTTAACCAATAATTTACGAATGTATTCATGTTTACAGTTTTAGATGACATTAACACTGCTAATATTATACATATTAAGTACCTGTTAAGGGTCATTTCTGCAATAACTAATGTTAATGGATGAAATCTATATATCTGATTGGTAAATATGGTACTAGTAAAAGCAGCAGTGTTTTTATTATTATTGTGTTGCATGATGCCACCAGTATAGACATGGGTACATACTCCAATCACCTATAGGATACACCAGGGTGTTTATAGAGGGTAAGAGTTGTGAGATTGAGACCGAAAACACAACACTTGAGACATGATTCAACTACCCAACTAAGTTTATTTGCATGTTTTTGTTTTCTTAATTTATGGGAAGTTAATTTTAACTGATACTGTCCCTTCACATTAATCTTGATTTTCTAATTTGTTGCCAATTTAAAAAAAAAAACAAAAAACAAATTTATTTCACTGTTTATTCCCTTTTTGGGGGGCTTTATTATTGAAGTCTGAACCAAAAGGTGGACTTGGAGAATCATACACCTCTGCTGTTCTTATCATTTATTAGCACCTTTCCCAAAATTTGGGTCAGAACCCAAAATGGGGCATGGACCTGTTTTTACTGAGTTAGAGTAGAATGTATAACAATAATGTGAATGTGATCCGTACCTTACAACCTGAATACATAGTATTTCACATAGTTTTTTAACATCACTTATGATTATTCTCCTGCGAGTGCAAGTTTTAAAAGAACCTATAGTATTATTTTAACATATGATATAAATTATGCATGGATCAGGTTAAACTTGTATGTAGAGGGATAATATTCTGTGTTTAAGTGTGCTGTTTCCTCATCAACATTATTTGTGTTGTTATAACTGACATTATCTTTTTAACTAATTGGTATTCAAACAATCAGTCCAATCCTGTGAATTATTCAACATGTGCTTCGATGGAAAAAAGAGTAGATTAAAAAAAAAATACAGATGACAATTGAAGTATTTTTATAAGTTTGGGTCCTAACATCAATATTCAAGCTGAAACACTTTGGAAAAGTCTGTTTTATACTGTTGCACCAACAACCAAATCACAAGAGCCAAGCTTCACTCTGATATGTAGATGCTAGTGAGTCCTTACAGTTCATTTATTTAAAAACAGGAGCCTCACTATTTCCACATTCATTCTGAAAGAGCTGTTCTTCCTCCCGGTGCAGCGTTTCCAACTCTTCTACTGACAGGATGATGAAAAATGTCCAAACACAAATTTCGAGCGACTTTAATTAAGCAGCAAATCAGCCCTCAGTTGACTACCTTGGCAGTTCATCCAAAGCTCTCTTTATCAAATCATTTCTGGATGATATATATAATAATAGTTCTGTAAAATCAACTGATGGACCTAGTGAATAGCATTCACAGTAAAACAGCGACAGACAATTTAGCGCTTTAATTCATATTACTTGAGACAAATGGCTTTTGTTATTACGTAAAAGCAAAACTCAGTTTTGATGCCACAAGTACAAAGCAGGGTTATTACACTTCATGAAAAATAAGACAAAAATTAGTGGTGAAAAAATATTTTTTAACTAAAGAAAAATATGAAAACTAAGTACTGGTAATAGCTGCAAGTAAACCCTCCCCCTTGATTTTTTTCAACTTGTGCATAGAAAAATTAACTGATTTCAAAGTCCAGTCCAACCATGTTCACTGGATGAAGTCACAAATATCAGCATATTTATGATGTCAACACATGATAAATATTTTAACCTCTTTTAGTGAATCTGCAATGGAACCATCAACCTGAATGCTTTCAAACAAATCTGATTTGAAAAAGCTGTTAAAATGTTCGTTGAAATACGATAAAGATCTATGCCGGTTTTTAAGTTTACTATGTGATAGTAAGAAGGAACGTTGCTTAAGCGATCTTAAAAGATACCAAATCTAGAAAGAGATTTTTTTCTTGGCAAGACTGACAAAAACCAAAAAATGGACTAAATATAATGGAAAATGTCCAATTTACATGAACCCTGATCCACTTCAGCTGTACACGGTTACCTGTGGAGGAGGCGGGAACCTCTGATATGGTGACTGTTGCTGTGGTTGCGGTTGCTGTTGCTGCTGCTGCTGCAGTGGGGGAGTCTGGGAGTATGGCGACGGCTGACCCTGCTGCCCGTGCCCTGGAGGCTGCTGAGCCTGAGGAGGGGGACCTCCTGGTTGTTGCTGTTGCTGTGGGGGCCCTTGTTGCTGCTGCTGTTGCTGCGGTGTTTGTTGTTGCTGTGGTGGTTGCCCTGGCCCAGTGGGTTGTGGATAGCCAGGCTGACCCTGAGGGCCCTGTTGGCTCTGAGAGCCTGGACCCTGCTGTTGCTGCTGCGGCTGAGGCTGCTGCTGCTGTTGGGGAGCGCCGTAGGGTGGCTGCCCTGGCTGGGACTGCTGGGGCTGGCTATAAGGAGGCTGACCTTGTGGAGCGCCGTGGGGACCTTGGGACTGTTGGTAAGGGGCACCCGGTTGCCCATGTTGGCCAGGAGGCTGAGAAGGATGGCCCTGCTGGGCGTAGGGAGGACCAGAACTGCCCTGGGGCTGACTGGGGTATGGCTGCTGCTGCTGCTGTTGCTGCTGCCCAGGGTGGGAGGGGGGGGCATGCTGACCATAGTAGCCTTGACTCTGCTGACCATAGCCAGCAGGCCCCTGTTGTCCATAGGCTGACATCTAGGCACAGAAACAGGAAGGTTAGAATCATCAACACCAGACAAATGTCACAAGGTCTGTCAAAACATTATGAGTTACCCTCATTTATATTACATTCTCTTCATAATCACCATTTACCAGTAAAAAAAACCTGGAAGAAGCTACAGATGAGCCGTATTTCATCACTATTTCCACATAATTTGACAGGTACTCTCTTCATTGCCATAAACTACTATTGTGAAGTCTCATGTTTGAAATTTGCCCATCACCACCTTCTGAGAGAGGGGTGACAATATTTAACATTCTAAGTCACACTCTTAATAATACATATGTTTAGGCAAAGTAAAGGATGAGTTAGATTACAAAATCCCATCATACACTTGCTATGAAGAGGGAAATAGGCAAAAGAGACCAAAGCATTTTTGTAACAGGTTGTTAATGTTTATTTCAGCTGTGCAGTTGGGAATTTTAACAGAAGGATGTATGAATACTGACTTGTGCTTAATTTGGACTATTTTTTACATCAAATCTGCCATGTGCAATTTTGTTTACAAGGCCAAAAATCCAATTGTAAGAACTGTAATTTTTGTGGGTGTTCCAGTAGCTCCTCTTCTTCATGAGGTGTACTACATGTACATAATTAGCCACATTTAGGCTTATACTTTTTAAGAGTAGCAAATAAAACAGAAAAAAACAAAACATCAAACCGTTAATCACAATTATTTATAAGACAATAAATCAAAGTAAAATTTCATTGCAACAGCCCTATATGTCAGTGGCATTGGACTGCCTCCAGCTTTGTTCAGTAAAAATAAAGATTTACTCCAAGTTTTCTCTCCTGAGGAATAAAAACAGTGACTACCTGAATACATCAAGTGCACAGACAGAATCCTTTCTAAAGCAATAGAAACATAAAAATAACTCCATATCCAAAGTCACCTCTTTGATTTTTTTTTCCCTTCTACTATTCATTCTCAGTGGAGTAATCAGAGCATCTCTTCATCTTCCTCACAGATTAAAAGAGAAAGACAAGTGTTCTCTCCGTGGCTGAGAGAGAAGGGAGAGTGTTCCTCGCTGTAAACTGATCAGTCAGAGCACACGAAAAAAAAAAAAAAAACATCTAAGTGTTGAAATTCAGCGGCATATCACTTTAAATTACAGCCATGAAAATAAAAATTGAGTTTCGACTTCATCTCCTTGAACTTCAGTATGAGCCTTTTCATATTCTACCCGATCCTTGTGCGCGGAAAGCCTTTCAATACGGCGTTTTCGTTTCATTACCCTCAAGGAGCGTAGAAGGAGAAAGCACTGACCTTGTGAGGAAACGCAGTCAAAAAAAAAAAAAGGGAAAAAAAAAGCCACGTGTTGTTTTGGGAGACTTCTCAACTACTTGAGAATTCAAAAGAAAATAAGAGATGGTAAAGAACTGCCTTTAAAACAACATGAAGTGGCTGTATTGTATGTACGTAACAAAGGGATGGAAGCTGTTTTCTTCTCTGCAGGGCACTTATCGAGTCCATGGTCAGACACCAGGCAAGCCAGTATGAGATAATCACAGCACACAATGGGCACAAGACCACAGACAGTGGTCACAGAAGAAAAAGGCTTCACCCGACAGGATGCTCTGCGTGTGCTTCTCTGTGAAGACCGACTGCCTGGCTCAGAGTTCAACTAGGGCCTTATTCCGAGCTCTGAGTAAGTAGCTACGGCAAACTGGATGTTTGCTGTTTTCAATTGGATGCCGCTGTCGGAAAGACCTTGCCCACTGTGCCCGTACACACAACATGAATTTAGAGTTTTACCAAAAAGAATGAAAATAAAGCAGACAGTGAAAAATTGAAAATTGAAGGATTGTTTTCTCTCAGTGTTTTTTTCTCCGGCTCATTTTAGAGATGGGTCATGATAGTAAAATTGTCGTTGAATTATAAGTTTATCGTTCTGCCTTTAATGTATTTTCCCTTGTTTTCAGCAGCATCTGGTAGCAATAGCCCATCAGATGTACTGGGACAAATCCTGGTGGTTTTGTCTGTCATTCTGTATGCAAATGACAGTGACCAGTCATAAACAATTTAGTAAATGCATGATACCATATTACATTGATGTAAAAATAGCGCATAGGAATTTTCTATCAAAGGAGTCGCTTTTTACAGTGTCAGAGTGCCATTTTAGGATGGAGAGATAATGTAAAGTAGAGGATTAACTCTGGTGAAGCAACAGGGAAAAACAGAGCACTGAGTGTTTACTATCCTAACCCTCCCAAAACCAATAAGCACTCTCGTTCCTTCCTTGACAGTCAATCTACTAACACAATTTTAAAATAAAAACCTTCAGATTAAAAACCAACTGAAGTACATCAAAGTTCAAGAAAATCAGCATGTTTAACACAAATCATGAATGTCCGTCTTCACTAACCTGTTGTCCATACTGCATGCCACCAATCCCTCCAGGTGTCCGGCTCTGCATCCCCATTGGATATCTCTGGGGTCCCGGAGGTCCATAGGCTTGACCTGGGTAGGAGCCTCCCTGCTGGGGTCCGGGCCCTGTGGGAGGCCCCTGCTGCTGCTGCTGGGAGTAAGGGTTGGGTCCTCCATATGGCTGCCCACGCATCTTCCCTACCTGGTCCATGGGGCTCGGAGGCTACAAGACAAACAGAGGGAAATTGAGTGTACGAGTAGATGGAAATAGCAACAAAAGTACTCTTAAAAATGGCTAGGGGTTGATGGTTATGGTGCATTTACTGCCACACACTAACAAGCTAATGATGCAACTGCCAGTCTTTTTTTTTTTTTTTCAGAATTTAGCAACTTGACAGAACCTTTTACTGTGCGTTTCCTTGGGAAAAAAAAAAACATTACTCTGCAATGAGCACAAATGATGACACCTCCATCATCTTCTAAAAACAGTCACAGCATAATCAAGCAAATACAGAACAAAAAGCGAGGAGGGGGAGGGAGCAAAACAGTAGTGGATTTACTTTCCTACTAGAAAGGGAAAAAATTGGCCATGAATGAATGAATGAGCCCACTATATCCGCCAGGAGCGTTTCCCTGCCCAGGAGATCATTGTGCCAGTGGGTGGATACTGTTACGGCCGAGACGTCAGGGAGGGTTTCTGTGAAAATAAGCTCAAGGAAGTGGAAGTGTCTGCGGTATCTGGAGCAGGGCCCACCCCCTCAGCTGGAGCTACGTCAGGGTGGCCCCGGAGGTTGGGGGGGCTGACCTTGGCCAGCTTGGACTAAAGGGATCCACATGACCTGGGTGAGGCAGTGTTACTGGGCCAGACCACGCGGCGAGTCTGGCTCGAGACCCAGAGGAAGAAGAGAAGGGGGGTGAGGGGTGATGACGGAGCAGCTACTATCAACAGCTGGAGCCATGGTCAGAAAATGAGCTTGGTGAACCCAACCAAGCACAACAATCCAACACTGGTGTGATGAATATATGAATAAAACCTAGTTCTGGATAATATGAGGAATGTTTGCCATTTTCTACAATGTTAGCCATGTTTCTGCAAGTGGCTGTGATACTCTGTCATGGACCAGCCCACTTCAAAATACAATGTAATGTCGCATCATTGGTCCACACTACCTGTTGCACTAGCAGCCAGGTTTTCATGTTGTAGAAGTCATGTCATATCAGTCATGTGACTTAATGTTAATAATATACAAAATGCATTCTTCATGTGTCCATTTCTGACTCAGTGCATTAACTCTTGGTCAAAACTCTACCTCAAGCAAGTTTTACCAAATTCAATGAAGTTATTTTATATTTCCTTAACCATTTTGCTAATAAATGCAACACTGAAAAGCAAAAAAAAAAAAAAAATTCTGGAAACATACTGCATTAGAAATACTGCAATAATGATTAGACTTGTACAAACAAATACTGAAATGTGTGTGAACAAACTGCTCATGAATACCTAATGAACTAAAGAGAACATTAATAAAACAAGATTATTTTGCTAGCATTGTTTACTTCTGTTCAGTTTCCATGTATGCATGTATGTATGTATACGTATAAATAACGTGATTTACTATTTAATCACTATAAAGGTAAGCTTGGCCTGACTTGACAGTGTCGCTACTGTGAGAAATTTACAAGTGTAATTTCTCCTACACCCATATATAAATCATCAGCCTCTTTCTTCTGGCATGTCTTTCAATGTACATATATGCATGTATGCATGCATGCATGTATGAGCCATGCATTCTAACCATTTGACCAATCAGATGAAGATACAACTAGGCATCAGGCACCCTAAATTAATGTGTCAATTTTGTGGTAACCGCAAGATTTAGGTGGCACAATGGTTGAGAAGGGGGAGAGGACTGAAATGCAGTTGACTTTGTAGTGAAACAGAACAACACAACTGGTCTTTATGAGGAGAGACAATGTGTTTCTAAGACAATTAAAACGTGTTGAATAGCAATGACTTGCAGTGTAGGCTAAAATAGAAATACATGGACCTGCATAATACGCACATTTCAACATTTGTTTGTCTATTGCAAGAAATATCCACTGCATTTTTACTTATGTCATGTAGGCCTTCCAAAAAAATTTACAGTAACAAAAAAAGGGATGAGTTGACAGCACTGCTGGGATTGATGGGTATCTGCTTGTTTGGCATGATGTGATGCCATGCCGCCGCTGGCAGCCCCTCTACTCTCATCAAACCCACCGCAGCGGCATCTGAATGTATGAGCCACAATAGGGGCTTTGAAGTAGCAACACCTCCTGGCCCGCTGACCTCGGGCAGCAGACACAAAGCTTTCATTGCTTCCCACGGTTATTAATCTGTGTGTGTGTGTGTGTTTTTTTCCTCCCCCAAAAACCTCTTTTCCTTGGTTAAGGGAGACAACCGCCGGGGCTATTTATAGCCAGCGAGACGGAGAGGGCAGTCTGCCGAAAATGTAACAGGTCCCAGCTGCACTGCTGTTTGAACCTGGGCCAGGCCTTGCTCTTCCTGGGCTTTAATAAAGCAGCAGGCTTTGGCACTCTATGAATGACAGCGCTGCAGTGAGACAGGGGAGGTCATGTGGAGGAGGGGAAGGGGGGCTGCTCGGCAGGAGGCTGCTGTATGTGTGTTCAAGTGGGATGTAGGTGTAGGGGTGAGGGGGGTGTGGATCAACAGGCTGTCAGAGTGGTCAACCATTAATCCATTATCCCAGATAACAGATTCCAGTCCATGTTTTGCCTGCTGCCTCCCCCAGGCCACTCTCCTGAGCTCCTCCAGGTTCAGGAGAGGATGTGCATGTGTGTTATGTTGTGTTATGTTTTGTGTGCGTAGGAAAAGAAGGGGGGGGAGTGTTACTACGTTCCCTGGGGTCATTACCGACCGCACCGTGGGGAGGATAGGTAACAGGCCCCGGTAGACTCTCTCTCCCGTGACCTCTAATGCACTTTTAACCCCTGTTTGAAACCAAACCAGACCATGGTGGCAGTCACCACAACACAACACACACTACGCTGGGCAATCTGGAAATCTTCAGCAATCTTGATTTGTATGAGCTGCTTTTTCATAGGAAATCATTAGATAACATCACCATTAGCACTCAAGTCACTACTAGTAATTTTATTGAGCAAATAATTATTCTTATGATGAGTGTCCACTTCTTGTTTTAATAATGATGGATAAAATCAGAATTACATTAACTCTGAACTGCTGGTCCGGCTTCTGAATGACAACATGCAGTAAACCTAATTTACACCAATGCAGCACAACACAAATTAAGTGTACAAATATTTTTTGGCTCATTATAAAATTACAGCAGGAATCGGTCTAAATAATTGCCTGCCTGTCACAGACATTCTTATGTTGTGAAAATGTGGAGCTGTATTTAATCGACCAAAAAGGTTTGTTTTCTGGTCTTTCTAAAGTCAAAATGTTACAAAAATACTGGCCCAAAATCAGGCAAATTTTAGTTTAGCTTGGAGTAGAAAACACCACCCACTAAGACTTCCCGGAAAACTAAGGGAAAAAACTATTACAGCTCAGTGTACCTGTGAGATTGAGGATTGTGATTCTCGTATGATGGCCCAGTCCTCTTTGGATGTTTACGACTATATCACAGAGATATTTCATAGCGTGGCATGGTGGGTATGAAAGCTTGACAGGTGTAGCAGTAGTAACAAAGTGGAGTTGGAGCAAAGGGTCAGCTATCATTCATTTATTTCTACCGAGGTTCAACAATTTTCACAAACAGATCAGCTATGAATTTTGCAGTGTATTTCAGACAGATGTATTTGTCCAATTATGGCAACAAAAAACAAACAAATCTCCTTTTCCCCATCCTAAAAAAAAGCTCAGTTTAGTGTAGCCAAACTGCATAGAGGAGCTATAGCTCTTTCCTAATGAGCTGCTTTAGCAGTTAGACAGAGCCTCCCTGTGTCATCAGTAAAGGTGCCACTGAGGCTCGAATCTCCCACTAATGTCCTCCAATCCACATTAAAAATGACTTCCGTGTTAACAAACTCTTAACGACAACACTAAAGGTAAAATTCATTCCTCATTTCCACTTATTCTTCCAGTGCTATCAAACAATCAGTCTTTTTTTCCCCACCAATTTCAATCAATACTATGCCAGCAGTGAGCAACATTTCCACACTGGCCTGTCTGTATATGTACCCGCTTTTCCATTAAACCGCCTGACAGCTCAGGCCTCTCTCAGCAGGCCCAGAGCTGGAAAGTACAGCTCGACTCCAGCTCCCAGAGCCACGTGGAGAATCAGCGCTGACGCTCCCCAAACAGACACTCATCTTTCACTCGCGTCCTCATCAAACCACCACTCCACCCATGGAGATAGTCGTCTTTTAACCAGGTGATCACATGGCACAGATAAGCATGCACTGCGCATACAAGTGTAAAACCTGTTAGTACTTTATACCTATTACAGAGATTTTCAGACTAAAGCTGCTGATCATCTCACATTAACACCAATATTCACTCAAGTGACTATTTCATGCCACTTAACTGTAAAAGGCCTACAACAACTAATCGACTGTAATTAAAAATAATACTCTGCAATTTCAGCAGAAATTTTTAAAGTACCTGATGCTTTCTGCAGATTTCACCCCTATACCATAGCGCCCCTTGAATCCCAAATATCTGAATAGGAGGTAATTAAAGTTTAAAATCTAAGGAGAAGACTACAACACAGTTTTTGTGTTTGAGTGTGCATGGTTGTAGTGATGATTCCTGCCAGTTTGTCCGGGAAGCACAGATATTGATGCCTTGTCCGTACTGATAAATATATTTTGCAAAAACATTTTTCTCTCTGTTTCAGCCTCTAGTCTACAAGTCAGCAGCATCTTAGGAGGCTTAAGTGAACTCCGGTTTGTGAGCATCTGTGCAGACTATAAAAATGGAGAGTTTAGGAAGCCATGATGTCTGGTCTCTGATAATAGCTGATGGCTAATATATATGTATTTGGGGAACCTAATAGTTAATAAAGTTTGAATTTGAACCCACCAGGTGCTGCAAAGCTATCTTTATATTCATTCCAACAAAAATTTAGTGGATTTCTACAACCTGTTCTAATTAATGCTTCATTTGTTACGTCCATAGTTAGTTACGTGACAACATTTGCACATATAAGGTCAAGACTTCTGGTGAACATTCCGAGTACGACATAGTTGCTTATCAGCAGCAGTGGTTGTAGTCTATACTGAAAATATGTCCTAACTTCAAGCTGATTACCTAAAATGTTCAGTTGCTGGTTGCATTAACGAACACAAGTGGCTGAACAGAGAGGCACAGATGGGGGGGGGGGCATTTAAAAAAAAGCTAAATATCACTCCCTTAATAGAAAAATAATGGCTGAAAGGATAAAAAAAAAGTCCTGTGTAGTAGAGCTGAGTGATATAACCAAAAAATTCAATGTATGGATTATTTAGTATTTGAATCTGTTTTCCTTGTATAGTAGGAACAAAATATGACTGAAAAATACTCTTTACTTTGGTAAATGGACTGAACTTACATAGCGCATTGTATGCACCTTCATGGTGCCCATAGCGCGTTACAATTCCTCATTCACACACACACTAGTAGGTGTATGAGGTGTAGGTGCTGCCATGCAAGGTGCTGCCAGACACTACTGGGAGCAATTTAGGGTTCAGTGTCTTGCCCAAGGACACTTCAACATGTGGACAATCAGAGCCAGGATTCAAACCGCTGTCCCTTTGGTCATTGGAGGACACACGCAACCATCTGAGCCACAGCTGCCCCCATACTATAACTGCATGCCATATACATACAACTACAGAAACACATTCACAATTGATGCATTACAAACAATAAATGGGTAACATTTTTAGAGTTTTGTTGAGAAATAAAAATCTAATTTTTGGAATTTAGACATTTTTCTGAATTTCCAGACGGCAAACCCACAATTGTATTAAAATCACGTGGCACAGTCCTATTGCATATGTTGTTGTTTTTTTGGAGTTTAATATTCAGCTATTAATACATTTATTTTTTTTCATTAGGTATGTGTTAGTTTGACTTCTAACAAAGTATACGATTAATTATATTTGAACTTTTATACTGCTCCAAACACCTGTATTAGAAAAACATTGATTAATATCTAGTCTAATAAGTGCAAACACCAAATGTCTTTGCACATTTCTGACAAATTTTTAACATGGTGTTATGTGATGAACATAGCCGTATAAAACCTTGACGATGTTCAACCTACTCGTGACCTCTTCTTTTAAACCCTTTACCTCCTCTTGCATTCACCTTAACACAGATGCTGGCTGTAAACAGTCCACTGCTCAGCCCTCATTGATCTGTTTACCAGCATTTCCCTTGTGTTGCTTAAGTTGTTCATATCTGACACACTGTTACACATCCCCCAAAAATCCCACAGAGGTTTAGCTGAGATCTTTATACTGTATATGTGTGCGCTTTAAGCACACAAAACACCCTGTGCTGTATCTGATGTTTGGAGGTCAGGGTCGACTTCTGAAGCTTCTGTTCCTATTTCTCTCAGTTATAGGATGAGTGTCCTCTTTCTAGAAAGACGTCAAGGCTGGAGTGCTGCTGCTGTTCAGTAAAGACCTTGAGCATCTCAATGTGATTCTTTCCTTTTTATTACCACGACTGAGTTTAATCAACCAATAAAACTAGGATTAAAAAGAAGCACCACATTCAAATTTCCAGATATAAAGCATTCAAAACATTGCCAAGACGGATGTTGTGGAGCAAAATATTTCCTGCCACAATTAAAGGGCAAATGTATTTAAGCAGGTAAATACTTTACATTACCTATCAAGGTACATTTAATTTCCTGTGTTGGTTCAATCTTTAATGAAATGGGAGGCGGAAGTGTGTAGGATGGAAAGTGATTTGTTTCTGGTGTATCTCAGGAAAATGTCAGTGGCACTGAGTTCAAGATAGACACAGTGGAAAGACGATAAGGCATGCAACCCGCTGAGTGGGTTCTTGTGCTGACACACAAATGACAACACGCACACACTGGTAAAATTTAGGTTTGGATCCAAAACCTGCAAGCTCAGAGTAAATAAAAACTGACAGTGGATGTCATGTTCTCAGCGTTTCCGCAGTAATGATAATACAGCTTTGGTAAATATTGTTTTTAAAATCTTTTAATTATTATACAATCACTGCTTATGTAGCATCTAGACTACACTGAGTTCAGATACAGCTGAAATTAAAGTCCAGTGGTTTTACATGATAGCAATTCCTGAGCTGTAGCGGTAGGACTGAGCATAAACTAATGTATACTGTATGAAAATGTATTACAGCAAAACCGTGTATCAAATATCTTTTTAGGAGAATATTTGTGCTGAAAGTGAACTAGCTGAGCAATACAATATTTTCCCCCTCAAAAGGAAAAACACTGAAAGGTACAATACGTAACATTTGTCTTTGTGTGCTTACACAAAGTTGTGTAATTATTTCTAAGCTAGTGGTAGAGTGTTGTAGAGGAGAAGAAAGGTACATCAAAATTTTAACATCACCCTTCAGATTATTATTACAGAACATTGCACCAATGGCCTCTACAAAAACATCAGTGCACACACTTTTACATGGATACAGGCAACCCTGATGGTCATGGAAGGTGCTCATTTTAAAGGAAAATAAACACAAATTAATGTATGCATGCACACATAACTAATTGTTGATTAGTACAAATGCAACATTTCTAAAGACAAGAAGATGGGATCCTCACAACCCAAAGATATTCTGATTATTGCCTGAAAGCAGGAAAGAACCAGAAAATATTTGAAATCAGGTGGTTGGAATACATTTTTCCCCCTAAAAAGCAGGCTGAAACAGTTTAATCTACTATAAAATTCATCCATTCCTTTGTTTTTCACCAAATCAATAAAAAAAGCTCTTACGTATCACAACCACCTTTAAAGAGGACGGAAAAACATCAAATGAGTCTGACATTTCCTCAGTTCCTTCCAAAATGACAAATGGAGGACAGAAATATCTAATCAAAGAACAGAATGTCATAAACACTATTTTAACCAGTTGTACCATGCATTTCTATACTGTTGACTTATAATAGTTTGGTTTTATTACCTGCGCACAAATTACCGATGTTGAATTTTTTTATTTTTGCTGGTCTAACAATGTTTACATCTTGTTTTCATCTTATACATAAGTTTATCGATGTGCACATTCCATGTTAAATAAACAAATGAAGTAAAATAATGTACTGAAACAAAGAGCTCACCCCTGTTTTATTGTGTACATCATAATTTTTCTTTTGTGTATTTACTTAGGAAAAGGGAGGGAGATTCCCTGATGCATGAAGATCTTAAGCACGCAAAGGAAAAGGCTTTGTTTCAGCCCACACATCTGTGAAAAAAGTGAGGTCAATGGTATGTATAAAAAGCTTATTAGGGTTAGAGAATATCTGGGTCGTGCTTGGAAAATTTGACTAATTATAAACATAACTACTGTGGTGCCTCCTGAAGACTTTAGATTTGAATATCTAGTTAAACTGTGGCCATCTGATCTTAAATAACTCAAAGGAGTGTGACACTGATCATGTTCATAAGCAATGATTGGACTAACTGGTATAAAAGAAAACCATTTAGAATAGAGAGTTGATTCTCTTCATTTCCAATAAAGGAAAAGAAAAAAACATCGTACTAAAGCATCAACACTGCACTGTCTTTTTATTTTTTTTTTTGCTCAGTCATCTAATCAATTTCTGGAGCAAACTCCTCCCCTGCCTTTTTTTCTCTCTCTTCCATAAAAAAATAAATAAATAAGCACAATTAGCACATGGCTAATCTGCATAGAGGAAAGCCAGAGCACTCTTGGCAGAAGAGGTTGCACTGAGTATATTGTGTCATGACTGGGCTGGTGGCAGATATTGCAACTATTCAAAACCGCGTGTGTTTGTGTGACGTGGAGACGGGTGTGGGGATTTGTAGGAGTGTGGGGGAGGGGGGTGGGGGTCTCTGGAGCAGCGCCTGAGAGCAGAGCTAGAGTATCCAGGGCCGAGGGGAGCAGATGGACCGGGGGTGGCGATGTGGAGGGGAGGGGGAAGAGGGGGCAGACGATAAACAACTGCTGCTAATTTAATCCGCCACACGGCTGCACGGCCCCGGCTCGCCACACACACCATTGTTCTGCTTTAAAGCCCTCCGACACGCAATGCACACGCTGGCTGACTGAGGCCGCCCTCGAACGCACGGCCGTCGCAGCAGAGCCGGGAGGATCACATGACCGACAGGGACAGGATATCCTGGTCCTTATTGCAGATGACTATCTGAGGGCCTGGGATTGTTTCTAATCAATCAGTGCACTATGAACAGCTTGCTTCAAATTCAGGCTGTCCTGCACAGTCACAGAGACAATGCAACACCTTAAAAGCAGAAACAAAGGGTTAAGCAGACAGTAAAGGCAGGGATGCGTCTTCCTCATTCACTTTCTCCAGTCACATGGGGTCAGAGAGGAGTCATGCTGGGAAAAACCTCTAGACTTAAGAAAAGTAAACTAACCAAAGGCTTTTCTTAACTTTATGCGCAGGGACTTACAGGTATATTTTCCCCCCAAAAAACCCTTAAACTGAAGATTTTCAACCACATAAAAAATAAATCTAACAATGTCTTTCAATTAACAAAGGAGACAAAATCATTAATTAAGAATGCATCAATATATATCAAATGATACTGTTTTGTCGACTGCCTTCAGTATCTAGCCATTCACTAAAATTAAAGGGCTGAAAGACTTGAACAGTACAGTTTTATTTTTTTAATGAAGATTTCACATAAGGAGGAACAGTCAACACAAACAAAAACCATCTTAACATTGGTATTTGTTCTGTAATTCACAACCGCCACATACTTCAGTTTTACTTAATTGACTACAAAAATTATGCCAAGTTTCTATTACTTCTGCCTTAAGCTTTATTATTTTTGTTTTTTGTTTATAATGTTGAAAGTGCAACAATGACATATTTCTGTTTTGGTTGAGATTTACTTCACAGATCTGTGTTGTCTTTTATGACTTGACCTCTTCAATTATTGTACATTTTATGTTCTATTCTGTTGTCCTACAATTAATATGGACACTGAGTTTAAGTGAGCTGGAAGACGCTGCCCCTGATGCTTTGCATTTCCTTAAAGCTCAACTGATGGTGGGTTTTGAAAGGTGGACATAATGTGAGACTGCAGCAAGTAAGAGCCAATAGCTGATTATTTGACTGGCATCACCCTACTGGAAATGATAATAACTGGTACAACTAAGCAAGAACAATAAACACAAATAAATCTGGATCACTTCACATCAAACTACAAGTAAGGACATTCATGTTCTGTTAAAGATTTGACGGATTATTTACCTTTACGGACACCAACTCCACTTGAGCACCACTGGACACTGTCAGAGCCACATTCTGCCAAAAGCAAGTTTGTAATTAATCTCTGACCAAAGTTTATAAGCTTACTTTTAAATGTGGCACAGGGGGGAAAAAAAATCATCTCAATTTTTTTTTCTTTCATTATTGCATTATCTCTTAAATGAGGAAAATTTGGTTAAAACATCATCATTATTATGTATATGAACCTTTATGCTGGGAAAAATAGCAGCTGCTTGAGCTGAATTTTGCAATACTTGTTATTCAAACATGCTCCTCAACACATTTTACGGTCTGCACATATCTATTTGTACTCCAAAAATTGAGTGAAACATTCTCACTGGTGTGTTCTGTGTTTGTTTTCTTTCTGGAAGGAAGGAGTTGCATGCTGTGTGAGTATTTCCCCTTTTCATAAATAATGACCGCACCAAACCACACAGAACACAACAGGGTCAACAGAGAAGCAGCCTTACTACAAACAAAAAAAAAAAAATACCTAAACTACTTGGTAAAAATAGGTCTGAGGAAAAGCTTAAGTGTAACCAAACAAAAACAATCCAAAAGGCTATGTTTCCAATTAAGCAATTAGTCTACCTTCCCCTGGTGCTGACCGCTGCATGACTCTGGATGAAAGCCGAGGAGGAGCTCGGCTGGGCGGGGATTTGGGCAGAAGTGTGTGTGTGTGTGTGTGTGTGTGTGGGGGGGGGGGGGGCGGCAAAAAGCGCCTGCTG
>JAPTYQ010000003.1:23687033-23733004 GCA_029814465.1 Ostorhinchus cyanosoma
CCCCGGCAACAAGCGCCTGCTGCTGCTCTCATCCACACCGAACACCGCCACCCTACTCACCCAGATGTTCACCCAGCTGTTCTCAGGAATTCAAAAAGATGTTCAGGGAGGAGAGCAAGAAAGGGGGCTCGCACTCACATGACAAATCTACTTTTACATCTGAGAGAGGAGGGAAGAAACGCAGCCCTTCACCACAGAGAGCTGAGGTTAATAAGGACACTGTGAGCTACTCAAACACACCACCGTGCACCTGTAGGAAGTTAAAGAGGAAAGATCCAAAACAGCAGCTGGAGCTTCGCCTGCATTTTTAAATAAACTCTAAGGACAATTAAACTGAGCCTGAATGAGGACACTATTTCATCTAATAGCAGTCTGCTTGGAAAAAAAGCTGGACCTCTGTTTATTGTTCATGCACCGTTTCAGAGGTCAAAAAGAACACTACACTTACATTCACACTTCTTATTCTTAAAAGTGTGTTCATGGTAGCAGGACCTTTTGAGTCCTTGGAAAAATAACAAATTAAAGAAACCAAGCGATTACATTGAGCTATTGTGCAGAGACGTGCAGGAGGTACAATATAATTTTAAGACCTCCATAGCTTTTAAAGAACCTCCTAATGCAGAACTTGTTATAACCCGACACTGAATTGCGAAAAAAAAAAAGAGATAAAAACAGTCCACTTTTACCTGAATTTAAGTGTAACAAAGTCTCCTGGATTGAACTTCAGTAACTGTGGCTGTGATTTACACATAATAATGGATGTTGAACAGGAGAAAACTTAGCCATGAGTTTGGAAATTTGGCTTTAGGTTGCCATCTTGGATTTCTGGAGTCAGACGTGACCGTATTTGGACAAGATGGGAAGGCTAGGGAAAAGCAAGAAGTCATGGGTGAAACTCACCAACTGAAAGCTATGACAACACACGTTACATTAAACTTAAGTAATTTCACCTGCTACCTTCATACTAACACATGCAGTGATAGCAGTAATTGTAAAATACTGCATGACCATAGTAAACTACAGACTAGAGGACACTTCATATTCATATTATCTCTTGTAGCTAAGATATGCTGCAGGTCAAGTACTGTAAATACGTACTGGTGCATTTCAGACAACTTTCTTCTGTCTTGTTTAACTTATTAACCACAAGTACAGTAGATCCATCATGAAAAAAGGTTTTATTCAAATAAACAGATGCTCCAAAATGCTGTGCGAGCCCACATAGCATCATTGCACGCTATTATAAACAGAGGAATTTAATATATGATTGTGGTTGACCAAAAATACTACCAACTTAGTATTTAAAGATACTTCCATCCTCGCTTCATTTACAATAATGGACAAACTGACCAACTATGTTTAAGGAATAAAAAACCTCAGAGCAGTAGGGGTGTATTAAATATTGGTTCTGTGATATATCGCAATATTTCATTTCCTGAAAAATTATCAATATTAAAAAGTACTGTATCAATATTTTTAGGTATTTGCAGTGAAGGCAGACATGGTGGAGCTTCATTTTTTATTTTTTTGGTGTTTTTTATTTTTTTGGGAATCCTGCAAATTCTTTTATTTCTATATTCATATGGCTATTTTGCTGTTTGTACTAAAATAGTAGTATTGTGATACTGCAGGTCATAAATGTAGTTTTTCTTCTTTAATTTCAAGCATCCTAAAACCATTTTTAACATGTGAAAGAGGCAGATGTTAGTTCCTTTGTAAGGACTGTACAAAAAATAATGCTCTGATGTTGGATGATTCAGGGACTGTCCACTACACATTCTTTAAACAACTAATAAAATATGAACATTTGAGCAGGATCTGAAACTGTAATATCTATAAAATTTTTGCGTGTGTGGGTACTAGCAAAGACAGACAAAACTTTATTTATCCAAGTACTTTACTTTAAGTTTTTACAAAGGAAAGTTTTGTAACATAACATTAGATCCTGCTCTGATCAAATAAACATTTGTTAAGTATTTGTGCATATTTCTGTCGTAAATCAATTTTTCAAGGAAATAATTTTCTTTTAAAAAAAAAACAAAACAAAAAACTAAATAAATCACCTTGTTAATAGTATCATTATGTATCATATCTTAATCCTAGTATTGTGATTTGTATCGTATCACCAGATTCTTGCTAATACACCCCCCTACAGAGCAGTGGAGTACTTTAAAAAAGTGTATTAATACTGTCCAGTTTTTGTGATTGTAAAGCACTGGCGGCTGCTGCTGCCCGGCCTGTCGCTCTGATGTTAACGTAAGAGGTACAACAGAGTGAACATTGGCCCTGACTGCCGCCTGTCAACCTGTCAGGACAAACTTATATTTGCAGGTGACAGCCGCTGATTCCCACAAGTGAGACGAGGAGAAGGACGCTGTGGACCAGGAGCTCAGACCAGCTGAGAGCAGGACTGTGGGTGCACTGCATGATGTGGTGTAAACGGACATGACAAACCACATGTTTGTCATTTAACAAGTCAGCTCCACCAGCCCGGACACAAAGTCATGTACACTGCACCAACACACAAACACCGAACATTCTGCAGTCAAAGTGAATCACCAAAAATACAGACTTTTTAGGAGTGAGGAGAAAAAGATAACATGACAAAAATGAATGCTGGTTACCGACCCACACACGTATTTAGTTTGGCACTGCTGACAGGTAGAGCTGGAATTTTAGAGCCGATACTTGGTGAGTAAAAAAATTCTGGATATGAAATGGAAGCGCTTTATCCAATTTTAATTGATTAACTTATCAATTCTACAGAAGCAGCAAAACATTACACAAACTCTTCAGGTGTAAGTGGACTGCACACAAACTTAGCTTCAACTGTCTACCAATATTGAACCTACACACAACCTATAATGCAACACTTTGTATAGAATACAGTAATAGAGTACACTTGAAGTAGGAAAAATTCCACGGCTCTCTCAAGAGTAGCCACAAATACTTAGCCAGATTGATCATATATTATTTGGACAATAATTAAACTTCCACGTGGATAGACAATATTTAGACAGCAACAGAAAAAAAGATGGAGAAAGAATGCAACATGAGAAAAATGTAAAATGCAATGTATAGTACAGTTAAGTAAATAAATTGTTAAAATCGCACAATTAGTGTATTCTGATAATCTAAATACCATTATTGTGATACAAGATTAAATACCATGATACTGGTTTTGGGCAATAATGCACAGCCCTAAGATTTTAAAATACACAAAAAAGGTATATCTGTGGATGCTTTGTATACATGTTGTGATAGTCTCCATTAAGAGAGTGAGATTCAGTGTTCACACACTCCTATCTGTGGATTCAGATGTGACACAAAGCTTAATGCATACTGCCCTTGTTCAATGTGTGAAACATGACTTCAAAAATGTCAGTATAATGTCTTTCAGCCAATCACAAATTTTCCAATGAAATGATCTTGTAAAACATGCTCATGTCACACCCAGGCCTACACGGGATTGTGCACAAATACCCCACCAGGTTCTAAAAACACACAAGTTGCATCCTGTCTCAATATCAGTTTTAGCTAATTTTGGACAGGTGCATTTGGGAAAATAATGTCAAAAGTCATCCAAATAAGACACAATGAAGGGCAATTAAGAAAAGTAGGCCATTTTCTGGCACTGAAGACAAAACAATCCTGCACACGGCAGATGTGATAGAAAGAATGATTTAAATACAGAGTCTCTTATTGAAGAAGCACCAGTCAAATCTCAATTTGTGGAAAACGAGGTGGAAACACTCATGACATATATTTGTTTGATCCAGCTGTTTTTATACAGGTGAATGGAGATGATTATCACAATTATGCAAAATACCTGTGGTGAGTTCAGGTAATTGTGCCAAAACCACAGAGCTTAGTAGATCATAGCAAAGTGTGTTTTTGGAAAAGCATTTTGCATAGTGGTGTAGCTTATTCAACCCACAGTGTGACTACTGCATCAAATCACCTGTGCACTGGACCAGGTCCTGCTCAGAGCAGTAAAACCCTCTCTGCTCCTCTGTCTGCTCACAGATGAGCCACTTGACATATCCTCAGCTGCCGACTCCTCCATCAACATTTGGAGGCGAGACAACCATCAGTTACACGTTTGTGGAGGCTCAGCTCGCCTTGCATTACAGAAAAGAGGAGGAGGAGGAGGAGAAGATGAAGGATGCTTATTGTGGCTGACCATTGGCACCCTGGACGACCTGTTATGATAAGTGTGTCACTCACTGCCACGCCAAAAATATCCTGTTGGCTGGTGAATGAGGAGAAGCCACTTAAGGACCTGGCTGCTGGGTCACTGGCTGCTGCCTCATGGTTACACTCACGATGACGTCATAAACACACACACACAGAGTCAGTCAGTCAGGAAAAAAACATGCTGGGTCATAATCTGATTCACAGAATAGTAATTCAAAAGAACAACGAGTAGTAGCCGGCTGTTCTGACCTTGCATAAAAACAAATGAGGGAGCAGACTGGTGAGCCTGTAGAGCGATAAACAGCTACGAACATCCATGCAAATCACTGAATCAAGAGGAAAACTCAAACAGTTAGTACTTCAGCTAGAAGTGACTAATAATAAAACAATTATCAGAATATATTTTTCGGTTTCTTTGATTCACATTTACTGAGATTTCTGAAATATTTTGAGCATAAAGAATAGTTTTAAAAGAAAAATGAGCATCACGTAAGCATTTCTCATCTTTTTGTCTATTTTATGACCAAGGTAAATCCTCAATAACAGTCTGATTTCTTCACCTGTCACTCAAGTCCACAAAGAAGAACCTTTAAACTCGAAGGAAATAATGACAGTGATGATCACTGATACACAGTCATGAATACTTTTGTTACGATAATACCTCTATTTCATCTAGAGTCAAAATCTTCAAGCGTCAGAGCTGTCCAGAGTATCAGCCTGTAAACAGGTATATGTCAAATCCATCCTTGATACATAAATTACCGTCCTGTGCCGACACAACAGAAAGAATAACAGTAAACAGGCTTTCTGCTGTTTGTCTGCAAAACTTTGTCAATGCCGACCACTGGTGACCATTTTTTTTACCCATGAGCCAATGGAATCAGAACAACAGTGGCACCACATCAAACAGGCTGATAACTGGCCCATGGTACACTTTCTGCTGTACATGAACTGGCTGCCTCCAAACTTGTGTAAACACTGGCCTATTTCTATGGGAACTGTCCATTAATTATTTAGGTCAGTTAAAAATAAGCGCTGGCACGTATGCATTTTCTGTCTTTTGTCACTAAAAGCTGAGGGGTTCATTTTAGAATCCAGTCGAGGTTTGTCCAATCAAATATTCACAACATATTAAAGTCGCTATGTGGATAAAGGATTTAACAGACCAGTGTGAACTTTGCAGATGATTCTCATGTTCTGTGAAGACAAAACCCAATCAAGATTGATACTTAACAAAAACATTTGTAACCATATTTAAGACTGAGGTTACAACAAATCCCCATTTTCATTTAAGCACTGCAGATAAATGAAGATAAGCAGGGTATATGTGGTCCTATAAGTTCATCTGCATTTTGTTTAAGGTGCAAATTCAAGTGTCAAGTAAAAGACAGTATTGAGTTCAGTGACAAGTCTTAAGATTTATAAACGTCCAGACTTTCATGAAGAAGAGCCTGATCTGTAGTTTCATAAAAGCAACATGATTTTGTTCAGTCGAAATGCATGGGAGTTTCCGTACTTCTTGAGTAAAACCAACAGCTGATTGTGTCATATCTGCTCCAGCCGTCAGAATTTCCCAGAATAAACTTTTAACAACTTCAGCAGCACAACTTTATGCCACGAATCACAAACTTCAGTGTTAGAGGAAGTGGGTATTAATCAATATTATAAATGCTGCTATGCATGTATTATTTTTATTCTTTAATCAAAAAACCATTTAGTAGAGCAATATAATGGCAAGAATCTGGTGATAGATACTTCATTATACAGGGATATGACTCAATATATTGCTGTGTAATGTGATACTATGTAAACAAGGCTTTGAATTGTGGTGTTTTTTTTAATTCACATTTTATTAAATCTTTCTGCAAAATACACACAACGGCATAGAAAAAATATGGCTACATTTTATTCACTCTCAACAAAAGAATCAGCATTTTTCAATGTAAACTATTGAAAAATATATGTTTTTAAACATCAATATAATGTCAAAAACATGTAGTAAGTGTGAGATTTAGTTACATCCCTATTTTAATCAAATTTAGAACAAGCGAGAAATATGGATAGCAGAAATGTTACAGAATTTCTGACACCACACAATATTTGCAGGGCTCAGACTAGATACAAATACACAGAATAAAACAGAACAGGCCCATTTTGCTAAATAGCTTAAAAACAATTAGCTCATTAATCCACAAAGAAAACCATCATCATCTGCAGCCTTAAATTAGTGCTGAACTTCATGATGGTTTTTAGTTCTCCACTTTAAAAGTCATACAAAATCCAAAAGATTAAACAGGCAAATATAATTTTACTCTTACAGATTTTTGAGTCGAGTATTGCTCCATTACTGACTTTTTAATATTACAGTTGGCTCCTCACATTTAGTGCATAACTTTAGTTTTGTTGACCAAATCTTGCACACCACCCGAGTATACACACTTGACAACCACAGACGTCATAACCAAAGACACCAAGAGAGAAATCTGACTGTTAGTCGTGTGGCTAAGTTCCCTTTTTCGTCTTTATATGTGAGCTATTACAGGGAGCAAAGGTGAGTGCGGCATAAGAGCTGAGAGGAAGCATCATTCTCCACCTTCTACTATCAACAACTGCACCCATTTAAAGGTTAACCACTTTATTTCATAAAACACACACACGCCATACGTCATGTAAATGAAGTCTGCGCTCTTATACAGGCCCACACAGGGATATTACTATGCTAATGTGGAGCATTGTAGAAGCTAAATGTCAAAAGAAATGAATTACCTTTGCATTGCGGCGTGGCCCGATGCAACAGCCTAAGTCTGACATTTGTGCGTGGAGGAACACAGTGGGTTTTCAAAGTGTTTCACAATCATTCACATCAACTTCCAGTAACTTTCTGGCCAGATACATCGTGCTAAAGCATGTGCAAGTGTATAACTCTGTGCGGCCAATTCTTAGGGGAAAATTAGAAGGTTGTGATATTTCCAGTTCCGATTAAAAATTTAAAGATGGCATAAGAGGATGAAAATTATAAGACTGAACTAGAGGATTACGTGAACCAACTAGTCTCTCTAAAATGAGCTGTGAAGAAGTACATTTTCACATTACCGATTCATGGAGTTTGATGTTAGAAATAAAAAGCTAAATAAGCAGTAGAAAAATAAGAATGTGATACCCTGAGATGCAGCAAGTCTTTGGTAGATGAACCCAAATCCACAGTAATTGTGATGTTAATGAAGATTCCTACCTTTAGGTAAGTATTGACAGTCTATTACAATGATTATATATGGTAGAAATCTAAATTGCCCATAGGAGTGAATGTGACAGTGATTGGTTGTTTGTCTCTATATGTCGGCCCTGCAATAAACTGGCAACATGTCCAGGGTGTGCCCCGCCTTTGCCCATAAGTAGCTGAGAAAGGCTCCTGCAACCCTAGATAATGAATGAATATATGGTAGTCGTGACCATTATGTTGAGAATAGGACTTCTTGTTGCCTATGCTTATTTCAGGCCATACATACATCCTTGCACTTTATTGACCTAACATAGCTAACATACAATAGAAGTGCATTTGCAAAAAAAATAAAACTGTAATTATTTTTATGCTGAGGACTCTACTGAGTGTAAATCATATTTGGAATTTCGTCCTCTGCAATTGAAGGCACTATCAACAAAATCAGTTTGCGTCCAACATCATCTTTCGCTGCAGAAACAATTCCAACAGCTGACATTTGTTTTCGGCTTTTTTTTCTGTGTATTTCTGCTGTTCCTCATTCATGCATTTTAATTGTGGTCGACAACCGGGAGAAACTAAACTTGCTTTGGTTATTTGCTAAGCTGATCAAGTACAGACCAAATCAGAGCAAATCGTGTTTCATTACTTCTCATGTAGATTACATGTAAAATGAGAACTGTGTGACTTTTCCTTTTGTATCAAACTACAAAAAAAAAAAAAACGTTCTGACATGACATGTTTGGGTTAATTTGTCTTGCGTGATATTGTACTTCCTGAAACTACACACACAAAAACACTTCAGACAGTGTTTAATATCTGGACATAAGCTTTTATCAAGTGAAGGCGCATAAAATTGGAAATATCTGTTGACATCCACTAAAGTGGAAAATGGCCCTGAAAAGTGCAAAATGAGGCAAACCCTTGCCTATTACTGAAATTCTCTAAATTGTCTTCCCATGTCTTATCCAAATCATCACTGAGTGGAACAAATACTATAGAATCTTTGTGTTGACCAGGTAAATCTGATTTGACTGACAAAAACTAGAGCTGGTACTAGCTTAAGAAAACGAAGAGGTCTTGAGGAGGATTCTAGTGAGTAAAAAAAAAAATGCTAGATGTGGAAAAGGCCTGAGCTGGAAAACACAACAGTGTCTGTGTCTGTCAGTGGGATGAAAAGGGCCGATGTTACTAAAGAAAGACGGATGGCTGGTGACACGTGGAGTAAGAGCAGGTCAGAGAGGCTCCTGAGGCGGCGAGGACACACACACACACACACACACACACACACACACACACACACACACACACACTCACTCTCAACGACCACCAAGTAACGGCCGCACTTTATACACAAATACACACAGCTGTCAGGGGCAGACGAAGATCATTCACAAAACACCCCCCCCTCCCCTCCCCTCCTCTTGTCTCCCTCCCCTGGGTATCACTGACACCGTTTCTCCCTCATACGCTCATACACACACACCCACAGAGCTGGGAGGCAGCGTGCTGTCCATGTGGCCTGTGGAGAATCATTACTCAGCAGTGTACACTAAAGAGCCCACAGTGAACTTCCTTCTTTTAATGCTTGCTCTTCCTCTTCTTCTGCACAGCACCAAACAACCAACCCCCACAAACTGAGGCCAAACAGTAGCTGGAAGCTGCTCGGTATGTTTTCTTGGAAATGTGTGTGTTTAGTGTATGGGAACAACTCAGATAGTGTTAGGCCAGCTGTCCAAGAACAGAGATACTCTCTAGTGATTGTGTGAACTTTTACAGTACTGACCAGATACACAACTCCCATTCATCCTCGACTCGCAAAAAAAATATAATGCAATATGGTTGTGTGATGTGAAACAATATCATATCCAGACATATGACAATATAACATTCTTTTGCACTTCATAACAGCTAAAAAATATGAAACCGTGCGCATACTGAATCCACAAGTCCGACAGCAAGATATTGTCAAAGTTCAGAGGAGGACTGGTTTATTTTTCACGTTCAAAGATCAAAACGTAACATTTAAGACATTGGATATGAATTAAAAAGCAAAAAAGAGCTAACAAATGCTGAAATCTATCCATGTTATTACAGATATATACCTTCTCAGAATTTTGACAGTTATTTGCTGATCGTGAATTCATAAAAACTAAGATGTAACACGTTGTTTCCTTTAATATGAAGATGTCTGAGACTATATGAGCTCATAGCAACTAAGTTATCAGATATTCCAAAGGCAATAATACAGCTCTGTAATAATAGTTCTGAAATATCAGAAATAAGTAGACAAATATGACAACAATATGCACTTGAGAGCAACTGCACATGCAGTGCTTTACTTATTTCTCATATTTCAGAACTATTCATGAAATTTGCTCTTTCCTTTGTAATATCTGATATACATCTCTCAGTGATACATCTGATACTGCTGAAAACACATTGTCACATTTAACACAATCCTTTAAAACAAAAACCAGCAACTAAGGCAACTTTCTTATATGAATGGTATTACATTTTATTTTGCTTAAATAGGTTGGTAAAACTAGGGCTGGTACAGAACTTCAACACTTTGTCAATGTCAGCACAGCACACACAAACAAACAGCTTTTTAACATTTTTATTGATGTCAGATTAACACACCCTCCAGTATTGAATCCAGAGTATCAGTATTGGTGCTGGTATTAAAAACTTTTGAATGGTGCCCAGCCCTAGATAAAAAAAAGAAACAAATTCCGCTGAAGCAAAACAGGCAAAACCTCATGTTGACGTTTGAAAAAGGTAATAATCTCAGTGTTTAATTGATTCTAACAATGTCTTTCATTTGACTCCATATTTATTAATAAATCAATTAATTGACTTTTAACTGACCTCCTCAACACACCTCCAATGTTTAAAATAAGAGCATACTGGCATGTGTAACTCCTTATTTACTCTTGAGGTACATTTAGTGCCAGGAAAGATGCTTGCTTTGTTAAATATTCAATATATTCCATCATCTTTCCTTAGAGAATGTGTGACAAAATAAAACTGTCATCAAACTGTTGATTTGTAAGCTACTTCCCAATTTGCAGCGGGGCTTTCCTTGTGCAGCAGCAGCAGAAGTCTGTTAGTGTCTATTAGCGGCAGTCAATTTAATAAGTACCGCCCTTGGTTTGGTGTTTTTCATTATGTTTTCAACTGTGGGACTGTCTGAGCGAAATATTTACTATGTGTCTTCGATTATGATTTAATTCAAACTCAATTTGGGAAGTCAGTGTTGCAGCTCAGGGGCATCCCTGATGGCTCAGTCTCTTGTGTTAGAAGAGTGGGTGGTGGTGGGGGGAACACCTGGCATTATAGCATCCAAAACAACACCACTACAATCCACTTCACCGTGTTTGTTTGTGTGCAAGGCATGATGGAAAACCCATAATATTAGCCCTCACCCACCACTCAATTAACACATTAATTCATCTGCAGCAGGTGGCCCAAGGCAGGTGAGGGCCTCCATAATAAAAACCATCCATTGAATCATTACCGGCGATTATATTGGACAATTAAACGGCTGCTGTTAACGAACGCACAGTTTGAAGCATTTAATAAAGTCAGCTAAAATACAGCCAGCAGCTCTTGTTGTGGATATCTACTCTACAGAGGGAAAACTAACTTGCAGGCTGAACTTTGGTCAGGGGGCTGCAACGCACACAGCTCAGCAGTCAAATATCAAACACACAAGTCATCCGCCTGAACACAATGTGCTTGTACAGTTGGCCTCGTGTGACTTGTCTGAGCCATCACCTCTCTGTCCACTTAACCTAAATCTGGTGTCTATTACGTTAATGTGTTTACCACTGAAACCTAACACAAACTCAAGAAAAGCTTCAAACTACTGCAACGTGGATTCTACAGAGTTCAGAGTCAGTAATGCTACTCTAACAGGCTACTGGCCTTGTGCAGAACTAGTTTCTTTTACTTTCAAGTGTCCTTTACAAAAATAAAATGTCCAATTAAGAGACACTCTTCCTCCACTCAAACAATAAAACTAAGCTGACACTTCTTCAGTGAAGAACTGCTTATTAACCTCATGAAAGCACATTTAGCCTTCACTGAAAACCTACGCTGATGGAAATCTAGTGATGCAAAGTGCAATTTTCAACATAACTTACTCTGTTTTGTCCATAAACATGAGACAAGTAACAAGACATTTCATTACACACCGTACTTGTGTGCATTTATATATTACTATGAAAACAACAGCACATTCCTTCTTGTTTTTCCACCTGCTCCATGGTCTAATTTGAGTACAAAGTCTCAGTGTTAAGGTTGTCAAAATCAACACCACGGTGCTTCAAACTAAAGTAGATCCTCTGATTCAATAGAGGAAGCATTATTCCAATAACCACAAAAAAATAACAGCACTCTAAACACAGCTAACAGAACTGTCATTAATAAAAACTAACAGGGTCAAAATATGTCAATGCAGTTCAGGCTGTGTGACAAAGCTTTCGCCTCAGATGACAACACATATCACCAACGAGTGCATCTTGTGTATATTCAAAGTATCTAAAGCCCTGTTTCTTCAATCCTCTGCTTGCTGGCATTTGACAAACTCTTGCCAATTAATTTAGAACCCTTTAGGAAAATTGTAAGAAAGCATGTAACAGCAAAATATGTTCAAAATATGAAAAGAGCTGCCAAAAAAAATACTGGCCTAATTTACACATTGGTTTATGAAATAACAAATATAACCATGAAAAACTTTAGACTTTGACCTATAACACTGAAATAAGGCAAACAACATGGCCAGACAGTAAATGTAATTAATTTGACTGACAGAGTTTTGGCTTTTTAATCGATTAAAATTGGAGATGAGTTTCCTCTGGAGACATTCCTTACTAAACAAAACTTCAAAATGCAACCTGTTCATTCGTTGCAATATATTCCCTGTTAATGTTTCTCTAAGTCTACACAGTCGACCAGTGATGCTTTCATTTATTATAAAGTCTTTTTAATTTTTTACATAACAGCGCATGATGAGTGCTGCTTTTTGTTGCTGGGTATATTACTGCACATATACACCATCTATATCTGACAAAAGAAAGTACTTCTCGATCATGTCCTGTACACAGAGAAATAAAATCATTTAAAATCTTGTCTAAAACCCTGTCTATAATGCTTAAAAATAATTAAAAACATATCGGGACATTATTACTTAATCCATATTACCCAGGTCTTGCTCACAACATGAATATATAAAATATAACAAGAAAACAAAGCACTGCCTGTATTCGAGCTGTGAGCAACAATGCAAAGCATCATCCACATGATGAAAGATACTGCCATGAAGAGTGAATTGAAACAATGAAATGAAATAAACCATAGAGCATAAAGATTCATAGTTATATATCACTGTATTGCACAGGCCTGTTATTAATTATGTAATAGTGATATAAACCCACTTCAAAACTAAAGCAAGCATTATTGTTTAATGCTGAAATAAACATTGTAATAAAGAAATATAGTCAAGAGCATGCTGTAAACATTTACTGTGATGCTAGCATTCACCCTGTTTGCTGACACTTTATGCTGGCCTCAGGTATCGACACAAAGGAAGTGACAAAATGAAACTGAAGAGGGAAATCCAAACTGATAAACAGCTCAGAGCAGCAGACTTTGCAGAGGAAGCAGCATGCCATCTCTTGTCATACTTGCTATGCTTCTGTACAACCAAATTTACAGGACACAAAGGTTAAACCATAACAGAAAAGCATGTCTGATTTACCTTGCTGTGATACAACAGGAGGTAGGCTAATCAAAATGAGTGACAAGCTTTCTGATTGATTTTAAAGTAAAGCATCAAGTAAAGGTGACACCTCTGTGGATTTACCATCTACCCTAAATGAGTACACTTTTCCTGGAAATACAGTTTCTTGTGAATATTAACCAGGGCATATTCATTTTGTACAGCATACATCAGCAATGCATCATGCAAAAAGATGCCACCTGCACAATTTCCCTTAAAAAAGCAAGCTCATTTTAAGTTACACTAGCAGTGGAAGATGCAAAATAACGTGCAAATAACGTTATCATTAAAGACACTGCAGTTCTTTCAGCTCAGTCAGTCAGGGTACAAGAAAAGAAATGAAAAGCACATTTGTTTCCTTAAAGGAATCACATGCTCTTATAATAAAAACATGGTTGAGAGGATGTTGTATGTATTCACTGGTAAAAAATATCCTTCATGCACTACTGTGTGGATTTGCTATATAACTAATCAGCCAGTCTGTCTGAAAATTACTTTAAATGAAAATTAACCCAGAGAATCCACCTTCGCGCCTGTGAAATGTGACATAACAGGAGAGTAAAAACACTATACAGCTGTTATCACTAAAGGCAGGGATGTAGGTAAGCACTGTTGACATGGTTACACTCAGCATGTGCAAGTAAATTAGACTATTGTAAACCTGCTGGAGAAAAAAAAGCAGTGACACTTGGCTGACACCTCGATTGCTTGTAAACACAAACTGACTGACTGCATCCAATCCTGCTCACTCACATGGCCACGATGGCAAGGTGCTCAGGAGCACAACTCCTGATCTGGAAACAGTGGAAAACACAGTAGTACAACGGGGCTACATGACCACACCTACTCTATCTGCTGTACCAGAGTCAGCCGAGTAGTGCACACAGTGTACCCCGACAGAGAGAAACTTACAAGTGCACATCAACGGCTAAACATAACAGTTAAGATGTGACTCAGCAAAGCTAAGACTTAATCGAGTAATTAAAAACATAGAAATGTGTGAATAGTCATAATGCAAATTACTGCAGTGGGAGGAAATGAATATAAGAGTAATTCTTGTGTATGTGGTAAAACTACAGCAAATATCAGACTAATGCACACATGTTCCCCTTTATATGAAATTAAATTTAATCACATGGTTTGGTCTTAAATTCTTATGATATTGTATGTATTTTCATATATTTTTGCAAACATATGGTGAAAGTACATTCACTACCATTGTATACTTAGAAATATGAAACAACAAAAGTCATTTTATAACATTTTTTTGATGAGAAACACTTCAGCATGCTGAAATGTAGAACAGTGTATCATCCAAAATAAATAGGAGATAAATATTTTAATGTAGCATGCAACAATGTAGCAATTAATTCTAATTTTGTGCTGAAGCATACTTTACCACAGCAATGAAAACTACATGCAAGGAAAGGGCTTTCTCTTCAAATATCTTTCATACACTGTTTGAAACAATTGTATTTGCTAATTATCCATCAAATGATACAAATTTCTATGCAAATTCATTACTTTTTTCTTGAATATTTATGAGCTAAATTAAGGGGACAGCAAGACATGTTCCTCCAGACACGTTACAATAATAACTTTGTGACTGAAAAATCTGTCTAAAAACAAATCATGCCATTTTGGTTAAGAGAGGCAATGTGCTTTCTAATTTAAGGTAATTATTTTTGTGTTTGTCTCTAGATTAGGCTGGCTGCAATAGAATAATCGAAGGGTTTTTATCAGGATGATTTAAAATCAGTGCAATCAATGGATCTGTTATTATGAAATTAACTGCATTTTATTCATCAACTTATGAGAAAATTTGACATATTAATAAAGCTAATAATAATCCATACAGTAGGGCTACAGAAAGACGTTTAGCAGTGTTTAAAATGATAATAAATAGAAAAAGAAGAGGGACTATGTTGTCTTCAAACGGTGGAAGAACACATATCTGGGCAGAGGGGGCTGTTTTTCTGCAGCCTTCCATTAGATGCAATTATAAATGGCCGAGAGCAGAGGGATGGGGAGCCAATCAGATCTCGGCTCGCATGTCAACCTAAGACCAACTGTCTCCTGGCTCTGACAGCAGGATTTTACCTCCATAATTCAAATCCCAAAGCAAAGGCAATCTGCACTTTGCCAACTCCAACCCAGCGGGGCCGTGTGTTTACACGGCGGCACATGGATGGGCAGAGCACAACCAAGCGAAAGCGAAGCGGCGTCGAACCGAGCCACAATGAATGAAACCCTCCGTCGAAATGAATCAATTCGCGGTCACAATCACACTTTGATCCGAGTAAACACTTAGCGGTGTTAATTGTTGCCATTCACTGGACTGTGAGAGCCATCTACACTTCACTGTGCGGCGGCTTTTCCCACCGACAGCTTTTTCTTAATGATTATGCAAATGTTATTTAACGGCTATCGCTGTCATTTGCATCTTGTTTACTGCCTTGACAGCCCGCTGACACAACTTTGATAGCACTGGTGGGAGCACAACACTTAAAAAGGAGCCTTTTCACCGCGGGTTCCGTTAAGAAATAACAGCGGTTAACAGCACTTTCATCCACAATGAGGCTGAAGAAGCACTGCGAAGAAATATCACCTTATCTCCCTGTGCACACACATACTTTCTCCTGACAAACTCGTACTCTACTTAGTCAAACTCTTGCCCTGTACGAAGCAGTGACACACACAAACACCTACAACTCGGAAAGTTGTTTTTAACACAATATGCGGCTTCTTTCTCAGTCTAAACACTATTGCAGGGGGTGGTATTGGGAGAAAGAGAGAGGCAGCCATTTTAGAGCTCTTGCTACATAGACAATGGCTGGGTCCAATGCAACTCTGCATAGCTTTTTCTGAGCTGCTCAGTGACTTTAACTCAGTCAAAGTGTGTCAGTGTAGTAAGTGAAGTGTACCTGATTTCTGTTTGGAGGTTGTCCAGTGTTTCCCGGGCTCATGGGAGGCGGATGATGGGCCCTTTGTTGCCAACCCGGATGGACCCCACCATACTGACTGCTGCCCATATCTCCTGGTCCCTTGTTGGCCCCTTCCTGATTGTTATAGTCTCCTTGGGGAAAATTCGGATAGCTCCTCGAGCTGGGAGATGTCAGAAGCTGGTTTAAAGTTGGCGTAGATGTAGGTTGTTGGTTTCCCATGTTATACCTCTGATTATTATAAGAGGCAGCCATAGCTGTGGTTCCTCCTGCTGGCTGTTGCTTGCCTGGCTGCCCCCCAGCCGCCGGAGGCTGGTTATTACGCGGGGAATTCATGGCCGCGTACCCCTGGCCCTGATAAGTAGTCCTGTTCGGGAACGGGCTGTAGTTGTTATAATGGTTGGGGTAGCCGTGTTCGTGTGAATTAGGGGGATAAGGGTCCATCATGCCCGGCCCCGATGCAGCTGCCATGCCAGGGCTTTGTTGTCCGCCATGTTGATGAAAAGGGGCCCGGCTGTAGTGCTGGTTGTAACCGTAAGGAGGTGGAGGAAAGGGGCCCGGGTGATGGTGTCCCATCCCGGGATGGTTATTCCCTTCGGGCCCGCCTGAATCATTCTGATTACTGCTATTATTATTTACCCTGGGCAAATTCCCGTTGCCGTTCTTCATGTCAGGATCCCCTCCTCCCCCAGCATTTCCAGCATCGGTCCCGTCCTGCAGCTCCTTCTGACCAGGAGATCCGCCGTCAGGTCCCGGTTCCTTATTTTCATGCTGTTTCTCTCCCGGTACCGACTCCTCCTGTGGGTCCCGATCCGGCTTTTTGAGTTCGGATGGCGGGCTAGTGTTGAGAGTGGCGACGCTGGCGACCTGAGCGGCCATGATATCCCTCTCTCTCTCCCCCACTCTTTCTCTGCCTCTCTCACTCAGCAAGGCGACTCACTCACAATAAAACTCCGAATAACCATTGAATATAAATACAATTATATTTATAACAACGTACCCGTTGTCCCGGTTCATTCCCCCCTTTGCCCTCCGTCCGGACCGGTATCCGGTAATCCACCGCGACTCCGTTTAAAGTTAAAACAGAGAGGGGAAAGTTTGTGAAAGAAAAAACATATAAATACAGAGCCGGGGAAATGAATTTCACCGACACTAGTGTATGAGTGTGTGTTGGAGGGGGCTTCTGTTACAGAACGAGAGCGCGAGCTAGATATCAACCAAACCAGCACGAGGCTCCGCGAGACACAGCCATTTTACCGACTTGTCGCGAGAAAATGAAGACCCGGAACGGAATCGGCACAGAGAACTGGATCCGGACTGCGCTGACTCTCTAATAACAACATTGTTTATACCTTAGTACAGCCATTATTGTAGGTCTAATGCGTTTTAAACTGAGCTCATACATAAAAATGTCGTCGTATTAGAAAAGCCTTTTCTGTTAGCATAAAGGACTCGTCCTTCTCAGACTATAAGGAAGTGTTGCACATTGGTGAAAAGCCTATGCAAATGAAGAAATACTGCAGTGGGCCAATTTGTCTCATATAGTGAATGTGGTGTCTTTAAATTTGAACATATTTATACTTACAGGTTCACAACAAAATATCTTAGTACTGGTAGTTCATTAGTGTATTGTGTCTGTATAGCACTGCATCATACTAATACTATTTACAATGGTGTTTTAAGAAAGTATCCATAGAAGTAAACAAAATGGCATTAATTTATATTAAAGGCACCAACATGACTGAATGTCTAACATATTTTAACTTCAATTTAATTATGTTTTAAATAGCCACAGGGTTTTATACAGGCTAACACAGCAAAATGCCACAGTCTATATGTCTACAGGCTATAATAAACAATTAAAAAGCCCCCCTCCCTTCCATACTACTACTACATTTTCTGCCTTGAAGTCAGCCATAACTATTCAACCATTCTGATTACAAAAATTGCTTCATGCATGAGCTGTGTGTTCCTGTTTGTTACATTCATTTCTGCACTTTATCTTATTAGCTCGTTAAAGGAGTGGAACAAAATAGGCTACAATGTCATCTTCTGTTAGAGCGAGCTAATGGGAAGAAGTGACTGCTTCCATACTGCTTCCATGTGTCGACAACAGCAAATGAGAGGAGTGAGTAGAGTGGAGGAAAGTAGAGGAAAGCATGAAATTACAACCTGTGCATGTCTGTGCAGCTTGAGTGTGTGTGCGTGTGTGTGTGTGTGTGTGTGTCAGAGAGAGAGAGGACAGAAAAAGAAGGATGGGGGATGGACAGTCACAGAGCAGGAAGTGAAACAAAAAGAGAAAGAGTGATGCTGGAAAAGTGTCAGTGTACAGGCCAGTGAAATGTAACGTCACATGCTGGCTGTTTGACAAAGTCACATCTTCAAACAGGGAGATATTTGGAGAAGGCATGAAGTCGCCCTATACAATTAACAAGAACAGACACCCTATGTCTCTCCACCACTCTCTCTCTCCCCACCCCCTTTCTTCGTGCTCTCTGCCTGCCTGCCTCGCGCTCTCCTAGCAGCAGCAGCCTTCGTGTGGCCTTCAAGTGCTGTTGTATTTTTCATATTCAACCTCCAGATAGCATACAGTAAATACTAAACAACCAGCCGTAGAGAGAAATTCGTTCATTTACAACAACATCTGGCCTTGATATGGTGTTTCAGAGACGGCATCTTAGCTCTGTGATATTAGATGACGGGATAAGATAGATGAAAAAGTCACATTTGTGGTTTCAGGAGGACTTTCAAGTCCAAAAATAGGATCATTAAAAATTTATCTTTCCAAAAAAATAAAGCCTTGAATCTTGCTTAGATGTATAGATTACTATTAAAGGGTCAGAGTGTATGATTTAGGCACATCTATGAGGAGATATGGGAAATAATATTAATACTTATGCTTCCATTAATGTATAACCACATTAAATAAGAATCACTGACTTTTTTCATTACCCTAAATTGAGTTTCTTATATGTGTAGAAAGAACAGTCCACCATGTTGTGCCACCATGTCGGTGGTAAGTTACCATCAAATCAAGCTTAAATTAAAAACCTCTTGAACAAAAAGTACTGGATATAGTTTGAGCTTTCCATATTACAGCTCATACTTTCCCTGTTGACCACTGTAGAGGAGGATGAAGAGAGGGCTATTTAGATGTTGCAGTTTTCTTTATTAGATACCTTTGAATTTTAGCTAAACACTGAATTTTAAAATACATTGTAGTGAACTAAAAAGTCACATAAAACACCACAAATGTGAAAAAGAGTCTTTCTATAATCTGTTGCAAATTTGTGGATATAGGCCATAAGAAGTATTTACATGACTTATAAATGGTTATATGTTAAAAAATGCACAACCTACTTAACTATTAGCAGCAGATAAGGGTAAAGAGGACACACTCAGGTCCGCTGTGTATGATGTATGTGAATTTAAAGGAATCTAATTACAGAAATTGAATATAATATTTATAATTATGTTTTCATTAGTATATAATGACATGAAAATGAGAGTCATTGTGTTTTCATTACCTTGGAATACAGGAGTGAGTTGCTGTTCATGGGCTCTTCCATGTTACATCGTCATGTTTCTACAGTAGCTCCCAACAGACTTCATCTTCTTTTCCAGCGTTGAGCTGTTTTACTGTCACCAACTGTGTTTGAGAGTGGATCAGAGTTACTATCTCCTTAACTAAAAGCCCAGAACACTGACTCTAACAAGTGACTTTTGTGTTTTTTCATGCAAAAGTGTGGAGTATTCATTTGGATGCAATCTGCAACTTCACTGCCAGAGAAGTAACACACAGAACAACAGTTTATACTTCTTCATATCAAGATACTAGTCAACTAGGATAAATTACATGCATCAAACAGGTCTGTTTATGTATCTTAATGATATATAAGTAACTGAATGACATATTTTAGCTTTTACTGTAGAACAGATGTGGTATTTGTGAGATAAACAAAACAAATCTGTTTTAAATAGAATACATATACACACAACTAGGTTTATATAGTTATTAATACATTCAATTTATCTCACAATATCAAGAACTAAGTTAATATTGTTTAACGGTTGTTCATTTATGCACAAATGTTACACACATTGTCTATTAGTTTATGTTAAAATACATAAAAAGCCCTTTATGCCATATGTATCTGGTTTAGCATTTTTATTTAGCATATAGATCAGTTAATTAGGCTTTATTTTCCCTTCTGATCATTAAAGTTACAAATGCACAAATTAATCAACAGCTGAGGTAACAAATGGCATGTTGGATAGCACAGAGTTGAGTATTTCTAAGCAGAAAGCACTTGAATGCGGTGGCAACGTGTATTCACGAGCCTCGCTTGGAGCGCGTGAAGGCAGCATCACCGCTTGCAAAAGCAGCAGAACTTTGCTATGTGAATGTGGGGGATGGGAAGCAGCAGCACCCTGCTCTGCTCAGCCCTTTCTCTCTACAATGCGGGGCTTTCTTGCTCTCATTGCTCACTCTGCCCGTGGAAAAAGAGATCGTCTTTTACTTCAAGTTTCACTTAGAAACCAACAAAAATATCCACATGTACTTTAGAGGTGTAAAAACAGCTTTTGTATGTTTAATAAAGGAGAGTGTGCAGGGTGGAGGGGGTCAGCTCAGCTGCTGTCTGCTTATATAGGCTAAGGGAGGAGTGTGTGTGTTTGAGCAGAAAGCGCAGAGACAAGGCTGTAAGGGAGGAGGGGGTAGGGAGCTTCTTTTTCTTTTTAGCATAAACTTGGTGTTTATTATTAAGGGGTGCAGTCTCCTCTTCTTCTCTCTTTCATATTTTTGTACCTTATATAAAAGAGTACTCCAATCTGCTTTCTATGCTCTGTTTTCTCTGTCTTATTTTAGAAGTGGTTATAAAAATATGCTTTATTTTCCGAGCTCACCTTGAGAAATATTTATCTGTCATTCAGTTGTGTGTTTCTGTGTGCAGCTGCAAAGTGACTTTAAAGCACTAAGATCATATGGTATATTAAATCTCGGTGGGAGAGCCACAACATGATGCTAAAGACCTCCTGTGCAGCTAAGAGTGTCATGCATTTATTTATGTGATCCTTGTTTTACAAGAATATGGTGTTATCTGAAATGCCATGTTGCATGTCCATACAAGCTGAACAGCAAGTAAGATGACCTCTTTAACACAGAATTAATAGGGATGGCATAATTGTTGAAGTTGATATGAGTAGGAATGCTGACTTTTCACTGCACAACACTCAACATGCTCGAGCCCAGTGAAAAAAGGCCATCTAACAGTGTAGTTTACGGTTGGTATCGCAACTGCTGCTCATATGCAGCCAGTGTACTATAACTGTTACCACCCACAGATGATAAATGACTTGACAAAAGTGCTACCATGAAAACTTCTCACTGTAATTCTCTGTCATAATCCTGTCTGGCTCATGTGGAATAGGATTCACACTTCCCACATGATCTCATAGAACTGTGCCCTGTATCTGTCTTTTGTCTTATTCAGCACTGTTCAAAGCAAGAGGAACCTTTAGTCACATTCTGCACATATGTTGTCTGTGTGGGGGCAGCTGACAGTGTTGGGAACTAGGGGAATACATGTATTTAGCGTGTGTATTCAGAGTGCAAAATATGAGTAACTGTATGTAATTACAGTAATAATCGAAATAAACAATAATCACAATATCATGTTCTTAAAATAAATACATTGGTTCAAGTGAGTTCTTCATATTATTATTTAGCATTTAAAAATCATCATTCATTTCCCATAAGAACCTAATTTATAGCTGTAAAAAATACAACTTTTTTTTTGCTTGGAACAAATGACTGTAACCATGTTATCAGTCTGTACACACATTTCTATAAGGAGGAAATGGTTTAGGTTAGTAGATTTCTTTTTTCTACAAAAAACTGTACAGTAACTCCCAGTGTTCTTCAGTTCCTCTGCTCTTTGACAGCAAAAACACTGTACAACATTAACTACCAACATACTGTCGCGGAGAAAAATATTAGACCACCCCTTGTTTTCTTCAATTTCTTGTTCATTTTAATGCCTGGTACAACTAAAGATACATTTATTTGTACAAATATAATGATAACAACAAAGATAGCTCATAAGAGTTTAATTTCACAGCTGATATCTATCCATGTTCCATGTTTTCTTGATAATGACCAACATCTCTTCAGTTCTTACAGCAATAACTATGGCATTGTACTGACAAAAACAGTGCTTTTAGGCATTCCATGTTTTCTTTTCTGTTTTAGTCACATGATACACACAGGAGTTAGTACTTGATTGTTTAACCACTGACTTTTGATGGTCTAATGATTTTTTCCACGACTGTATAGTCACCATAATGTCACTTATTAGTTTGTGTAGCCTCATGTAATGTATAAGCCACCAATTTTATTAGGTATTTTGGTAGCTAACTCAACAACAAAGTACTGGTAAACATAAACCTGTCTCTCTCATGTGTTTCTTTATGTCTTCAAATAACTTAAACAAGTGACTTATACTTGTAAAGTCTACCCAGTTGTTACTATTTTTGTACCAAACTGTATACATGTTTAATTCTGTTGTAATATTGGTCATTTTAACACGATGGTCTACAGTATAGATGCTTGAATCCATACACAGTGGATGGAATTTCAATGGGTAAGCAAAGTTCCATGTCCAAATGAACAGTCAATTTGCTTTATTGTTATTTCTATCTTATGTTTTCACTGAAGTTACACTGTGTGAAAACAGAGACTGTTCAAACTGCCTACTCTGGTGCCTTTTTTATTTTATGGCACCAGAGAAAGCAACAAAATGTACTTCAGTGAAAACAAAATGTACTATGGAACTGTAAATTCACAGTTTTATTTTCATCATCGTTTCACTGTAACTTCATGCTGTAGAAAATAAAAAGTCCAGGAAAATGGTCTCTTCATCACTCTTTCAGACAGAACATGGTACTTACTGCTTGCTCACAGCTGTGTTCAGACAGTGTTCATTCAGACTCTAGGGTTCAGTCCACTGTTAGCTAGCACTAGCACTGAGTTAACTTTTTGCATGAAATCAGTGGGTTTTGTGAATAGAATTTTTGGTAAACTTAACACAAGCTTGGGGCGTTTTCATATTTTATCCACACTATAAGTAAATACTTGTGAACTCTGAAATTTTTCCGTGCATTTTACAAACCATTTTTTTAAAGAAAGTAGCAACAGATATTACTGAAGTTGTCCAGGACATTAAACATAATGCAAAACACAAAAACACAGTAGCCCGCACCTAAAGCTTGATTGTGTTGCACTCTCAGGAACCTTTCCATCTCAGGTTGATATGTAGAAGCAACAGCAGACATGTGGAGCCCATGCAACATCCCCCATCTCTCTCAGGATGATGATTTAGGAGTGTTTACTGTTACCCCACCATCACCTCCCTCTGAGGATGACCATGATGCATCACCTTCGGCCTGATGCCGCGGCTTCCCCAGCCATCACCACGGCAGCAGCCTGGACTTCATCCAGAAGCCTTTTTGTCTTTTAATGGTTATTAAAGCGCTATCAAGGATTGATTTGAGAAGAAGGTAACAAGTGAAGCTGTGATGGAAAGATGCAAAGAGTCGAGTTCATTATTCATGTCATTAAATAATAGCAGTTATGAATGCAAAACACACATTCCACTGGACAGGCTATGACCATAAATAATTCACTTATTTAACTAAGCCAAAATGTTCTATTTCTGCTAATTAATGCATGCCTTTGATACTCCTAAATATGCATTTTTAATGTAGTAACTTTCTTCAATTAATCTCACTTTGGACAGTAAAAGTGTCACTCTTGTTGAGCGAGTTAACTGATGACTGATTATTCAGGAGTTTTTCTTTTATTTTAATCCCTTGGGATCCAGTCTGGGAATGAAGCCATACAATCACCAAGACAACCCAATAATGTGGCGTGGAATTTCCTAACAAGAGCTGAGCTGAATTCAGACACACACACAGATGCACGACTCACGTGTACAATAGCTAAACACTGCCCATACCTGACACTAATGTACACACAGACAATTTATGGCCACCAAGAGTCCGTCATTAAAGCTCACTTGTGCCAAAAATCAGCGGCAGTCCCACCACTGACGCTGTCCCGGCCACACACACATACACACACACACTGAAACAACATACACACACAATCACAACATTTGGGTCCTGTCCAGATGGTTGCCAGGCAGCAGTTCAACGCATAGTCTGGAGTGTGTAGAGGAAGGAAGTGCCACTTTGCGAAGTGCAATGGGCATCCGGCTTGTTCCCAGACACTGTGTGTGCGCTGGAACCTACAGTGTAAACTTACACCTGACAAACACACACCCACCTCTTTGTAAACAGTGCAGGAATACGGCATGTGCAGCACAAGTCCTGTAGGCTTTTACTAATATCACAAATGCATTCAATCTGTCTCATACTGGCTTTTATAAAATGCACTTTCTGTTCACAGTTTGTGCCTCAGTATCACTGTTGGGGTGTCATGCAAAACATGGAATTGAACTAGTCTTGTATCTACATATTGTAGTAGTTACTAGCAGATTTTTTTTTGTATTTTTGTGCATTTAATTACTGAATTTACAAATTACAAATTTAAAATGAAATGAACGATAATGTACTTTTTTTTATTTCCCCATTGTGGACCAATTGGCAATTTGGAAACAGAAATATCCGTGTACATCAAAAAGGGTGGACCTGAGGAAGAGCAAAGGGAAAATTCTCTAAGCTACAGCTAGCATTACTAAGAAAGGTTGGAGAAAAAAATTAATTGCAAACTACTGCTTTATGGGGTCCCCCACCCCATCCAACATTGATGACTAATTGTTTGATTGATTGTTCAAAATAGTTTTGTCATTTTTGCATAATGTATAAAAAAACACTCATTTGCACTCTCCGTCCTAATTAGTAGACTTGCACCGATTACATTTTTTGGGGGAAATCCCGATTTCCGATTTGCAGGGTACTTGGACAGCCGATTTTGGCCAATTCTGATCCAATTTTTTCCAAACACAACACACAAAACATTGCAGTGTAACTTTCCCATTAGAACATTTATTTTGAAAACAGAAGAAAAGTGTGCCAAAAGGTGCCAGGTTTTCTGTATGAAAACAGGTGCATTGATTGAAACGCCTGGTTTTTAGTGAGTTCCGTATCGTACCAGCAGCTGAAAATTATCATATTTGAAGGAAAATTATCATACACACCCAATTTTTAGTCTGACGTGGCTCAGACCATCTGCTTTAGTAACACATTATCATAGACCGTACATATTACATGCTGCAAACCCAGTTTTACTTTTAAATAATCTAACAGAACCTTGGAAAAATGCAAGCGTCTACATACGTGGAGCACAGGATGAACCCCTGCACTGAATGGACCAGATTAACACTATTTATACATTCACAACTTCTACAGGCTTTGGGCTGAATCAAGGTCCTGCCTCATGAGTAGAGAGGATGAATAAAAACAAGTGCAGCACTATGCGAAGGATCTGGATCCTATTTGTGTTTGGTAATCAATTAATTTAATTGCGTAATGAAAAGGTCAAATTATCGTACATTATGAGATTTTTGGACTGATTAATCATACATCGTGCAGAGGCTAAAATTATTGCATAAATATGATAATCATCGGCCCTGGGTCTGACTATGCAGCAGAAATTTGACCTGCGCTCAAAATCGCTCAGTTTCAGACTGACTGGCTGGTCGCAGGTCATGGCCAATCACGTGAAAATTAGCCAATTTTCGAGCAAGGCCGATTAATCGGTGCAAGTCAACTAATTAGCCAGTGACCTGACCAGCTGATGTAGTAGTTACAGTAAAGTAAATTTCATGACAGATCTTAAACACAACCCTAACCTGTCTCTCAAGATTCAATAAACATAAACTCAGAATATCCAGTTCAACAAAGAAGATGAGAAAAACATGCTAATGGTATGTGAATGAGTAAGGACTTTAGATTGGGCAGAGAACATCAAAGAGTAGGCGACCTCCCAATTATATAACACATCCTTAATGTGTGTTACATGAGTTCTCACACGGCATTAGAATCACCCACTCGTGATCATCTACAAAAAAGCTCCACAAACAGGCATGTTACATGAGAGCTATGCAAACTGAGGTTGTGCAGCCTGTAAAGACTGTGAATCCAAATGTAAGAACAGGTGCGTTGACATTTATGGACTTCAACATCCAACAAAAATGCTACTTGTGAACTTTAAAGCAATGGTAAGTACCATGGACGGATGTTTGTCTGTTTGTGTGATAAAGCTGATTCTGCTGTTACTTTTTACCAGCAGCTTTAATAGTTTTATTCAACCAAACTAGATTCGTAGCTTTGCTGTTGTTACACTTCAACATAGGAGTTGTATTTTGCAAAGCTATATTAGTTTCCAAGTATACTCAGCATACATTTAATCTAAATGTACAGCTTTGGAGGCTGAGAGGATATTAAAAGCATTTGTGGAATTATTCAGCCTACTTATGTGGGGCTGCTTTAGATTAATCTTTCAGCCATTGTTCTTACCTGATTTGATCAAATGGGATCAAACTTCTTTTTTTATAAGGCTCACCTTCTGCCTAAAGGGCATTCAATCAGATGCTCTTCTCTCCTTGTATTATTTCCTACCAAGCAGTGAAATCCTCTCAGCTCCTTAGGTGCAAATAGACTGGGGGACCCACTGCCCCATGACAAGCTTTCAAATCAAAGCTGATAGGACATATTCAGGTTACACTGGAGTACTTTTATCTGTGCTTTTTCTGTGAGGTGATAATTTGGTAGGGGGCCATTTTCCTGAACGTTTCTGTGAAAGTCTTTGAATTCATGAAGTCTGTACAATCACACCTGCACCAAACGATGAATTCTAAACACTCCATTTCTCACAGTGTGTTCAAGTGAAGTGAAAGAAGGAACCCCGATCCCAACAAAGCCAGGCAAGGTTAAGAGCACTCAAAATTACGGTGTCCACCCCGCAAGGACAGAGAAGTACTCACTCTGCTCTCAGTGGGGATGAAAAGAAACCGTGAGGGGGATCATCTCAGTGGTGAGGGAACTCATCACAGAGAGCATACTGGGAACTGCTCCATTGTGGGTCACGGAGCTCGGTATGTGTGCGTCTCCACAAATGACAAACAGCCCCATCTCCGCAAATAAAGTGAAGCAAGAGTAGTGGGCAAAATAAAGTGGAGAAAAACACCAAACTGGGATCATACGGAGAAACACATAACCAGGGCTAATCAAAAACAAAATGCAGTTTCTGATTTAAAACAAAAAATATAACATTTCACTAGCTATATTTTACAATATTTATATATGTACGTGTCCAGGGTTCCATATTAAAAACCAGTTGACATTTTAACTGTAAAATATAAAATACCATAGATGGTTTCAAAGAAATGAAAGTCACTGGGGCCCAAACAAAAAGGAGAAAGGAACTTTTCACCATCTACAGCACAAACAACAGGAAGTAAACTCACAAGTCCATTAAATAAAAACCTGCTAACTAGCCCTTCTCACCAGCCTTTTCTCTCTGGAAGATCATCTTTGTTAGCATCAGTTTGAAAGTTATCCCTGGCTCTGGTGGTCTCTATGCTAACAATAAGGACATAGCCTTTGTTACATTACTCAGTGGTTTGTGGGCCAAGGCTTTAAAGGCTGGCATTTGGCAGATTTGGAACCAGAAGAGACCACATTTGGATAATTTGATGAAAATGGAGAGAAACTGGGGGGCAAGGAACTCAGCTTCAAAATGAGGCTGATGCAGAAGTAGCTTGAAGTCTATCAATGATAGCTGCTGGTGTTTTTATCTCTAAAAGTCTTTTTTTTAATTTGTTTTGCACGAGTGACATTTATTTTGTTTGGGCACCCATATTTGTGTTTTTGATGCAATCTCAGGCTTTTATTGACAGGCGTATGTGACAGCTCACTTGCAGAGTTGGAGTTTTAGAGGGTTTTTTCCCAGCAAATAAGCGATTAGCATTAGCTTACCCTAGCATTAGCTAATTCTCTTGTGCTCCTACAGTCCTGTCTCTTTTGTCCAAATATAGTCACTTCTGATACCAAAAAGTCAACATCGTAGTGATTCTGTATTGGGCTATTTCAAAATGTGATTGTAATAACATGTCTATACTTTTATCCCCTTACAACTTATTTCATCCCCAGTATTCACAAGCAATTCAAAGAGATGTAGTTTTAACTTTATACAACTCATTTTTTCTACTACAGAACCCCTTCTCATCAAATAATTAATTCATCTTTTAAGGTGACAAGGAAAATGCATTTTGGTCTGCGGTCGTGGCCTCCTCTTTATGTTTAGATAACTTTAAATTCCACTCATGCAGTCCATTCAAGATAAAAAAAAGATAGAACAAGGCTATGAATATTTAAAACTATAATTGAACCAAATATGCATGTTTGAATTAGTGCCTGTGAAGCCATAGGTTTCCAATCAATGGTGGCAGCCAGGGGACCAGCATTAGTATTGAGGTGAATGTAATGCAGACATGATGAACAACAGAGTGGGCTGGCAGAGAGATGACGAAATTGACATGTTGAAGACGGAGTGATTAAGTTACCTGTTACAGAACAGCCCCTGAGCATATATCAATATGAACTGTGGCAGACTGAGAAGATGAATTGGACGCGACTGAATGGATGTGAAAAAAACGAATGGCAAGCAGCTTTACTTATCCAGCGCAGAAAATAGAAACCAAAGGAGCATTTTATGGAGAAACCATTTTCTGTGTGTAATATCACTGTGTTGATACAAGGCATTATATTGAAAAACGGCTGATGTAATTCACTCTCTGGGCCCTGAGATGCTCAAGAGACCAATCTTCTCATATATTGAAATTGGATGTATTTCAGCTGTTACCAACTGAATCATTTTCTTGTCCCACTCTTTTAGCCTATTGTTTACAGATACGCCTTCTGTCGTGCCTGAACTCTTCCCTCTTATGGGGGCTGATGTTTGTGCTGTTTCAAGCATGAGTGCCTTAACTTACAAAGGGCAACGATGAAGTGAAATTGAAAAAAAAAAAGGGGAATGCATTAGCATAGTAGTTTGATGCGAGATAGATGGAAGAGTTGATATTGAAACAGCAAGAGACTGTGTGAATGTGGCTACACACAGGGTTCCATTTCACTTCCTAACTCCAGATTCAAATTTTTGGATTTTGCTGTTTTTTTTAGACCATGTTTGAAATACCTTTTTTTATGTTATGGGCCAAAACATCATAACCACTAAAGATAACACTTACTGCTTCCTCCATGTTAAAGATATTGAGCGATGTACAGAAATCAAGCTCCATTTTCCAGTTTGGCCAACTTAGCAAACCATACTTTATATTTTAGGGGAGTTGTCATTCCCGTTTTTCATTCACATCACATTCCTATGCAGTTGAAATTATTTGAAGATGGACCAGTTCCAGGTGTGTGATTACTCGTATACCATACTTCTTATCTTGTTTTCAGCTACAGCAGGCTTTAGCCCATCTTCCTACAGTAACTCCATCTCCACCAACATAGAATGGAGTTCTGGTTCATGTACTTAATTTTGAACCAGTTGGAACATTTTGACCAAAAATAAATTGGTTCAGAACCCAATAGGTTGGTTTCCAGCTGGAACCAAAAATAGAGGGTTTTCCCCTGACCTTAAGTGTGAACCATTGTGGTTGGAAAGAGACGATGGGGAAGACAACAGCAATAGAGAAGTCTGACAGACAGAAAAAAACTGGAGTGGTCTGCTGACGAAACCCAGTGCTTTGTGGCAGTTTGGTGGATTTAGTGGTGAAAAGAACAAGACTGAATAAGCTGTAAGCCAAACTACTCAAAGACATGACCAAGGCTGGTTCCAATCAAACATAAGATGAAGTAATGAGAAACTAGAAAAAACCTGAAGGACTATGGCTTCTACAGACATACAGAGAAAAGACTATCTAAATGTTATTATGATTCATTTGGTATTTTACAACACCCTCTGCTGATGGGGCATCCATGATTTACAACAGGCTAACTCAAAACTAGTTGAAACGTGGGTTGGTTTGGTAGATGGTTCAATAATGGAAACCCAAGGCCAAACTTCGTAGCTAGAAATTGAGGCCAATGTGGAATTATCTGACTGACAGTCATGAGACACTAACCTCAAAAAAGCCAGGCTCCATAGACCTTTAAGCTCCTCACAAGTCTATACATTTTTTTCCCCAGTGGTCATTCTGATCTGATTCCTCTGGTATGTCCAAAGGTGGTACTTTTGGAAATTATTTCTCTGTTCATAAGATTCTAGCCATCTGGACTTTGAGTTATGAATGCGTTAGACAGCTTGCTATTATCTTGAATCAGACTATTGCAGTTTAGGCTTATTTAATAAAATGTTTTTATTTTCCTTCCTGACAGCTCTATTGTAGTATTGGTTAGTTAACAACTTGAAAATGTTTCATGAGGTTTCTTTTTTATTGTCATTTACTTAGTAAATGTCCCAGGCAAACAAACAAAATTGACGCTTTAAAATGACAGACCAAAAACCAATGGGTGATGATGTCACAGTGGCTACATTCATATCTATTATTTCAACAGTGGAGACACTTTACTGAAATCAAATTCTAATAAACAACAATGATGGAAGGGCTGAGCAGCTGATATCCCACTTCAAGACACCTGTATACATGATGACAATCAAGGGACCCCTCTGCTATCATGGGACTTGCTCCCTTGCACACTTCAGGCTTGACCTTTTGCATCCATGCTTGGACGGCGGGTGGGGAGTAACTGAGTCATGCACCACCCACCAGTCAACTGTGAAAACAAAACTTTATCTTGGCTCTGTGGGGAGTCTGCAAGATAGGGGAGTGCAAGGCTTTCAGGGGGCAGAAAGTGTTCAATCCAGGCTGATAATTGGCCTGAGGGCTGTAGGACTATAGGGTAAAGACAGGGCTGGAGTACTGGCCCGGGGACAGATCTCAAATCTTTGCATTGAAATGCAGATGAAAGAGGGGACATTCAGCTGTAATTGCCCATTTGCCTTAATTCTAGTGACACACCTCTTGCTGAATACCAAGAAAATAAACCATGAACGCTGATGTGTTGCAGCTGCCATGCCTGGTAACGGAGGAGGTTTCTGAGATTAACAAACAAAATGTTTGACAATAAAGTCAAACGAGGCTGTGCATATGACTTCCCAGTTCTCCTCCATCTGTTGCCAGTCGAGTTGATAAAACATAGCCTAATCCACGGTTTCCTCTGAATATGATATGAGAGCTTACAATTTGGAACGCATCATTTGGATCATTTAGGACTTGGATCAGGTTCACATTTGAAGAGGGTATTTGAACCAGAACCTTAAGAGACACTGCTGGGCACATGCTCTTGCCAAATAGGGCATTTATAAAAGGTTGGCATCGGCCCTACAGAGTGAAGGCTGGCAAAGGCATGATGCCCACATCATAGTGCCAACCAAGGGTTTTGTTTGGCATGTGTCTCTGTAGTATGGCTTGTCTCCTCCAGACAACTGGCCCAAATACAACTTAGCATTAGGTTACAGAAGCATTACGAACTGAAAGTGATTCATTAAAAACCTTTCAGTCTCGGTGTGAGAAGAGGTGTGAGAATGAGGATCAAGAGGTAAACATAAGGTGCAAAATATTATGGACATAACAGGATATTCTACAGCCTCTTTATCCACTGTATGCCTCCGGCTCAATCACCTGTTACTGCTGTTTCTGCAAATCAGGGACATATATATAATGTCAAGGTTTACAAAATACATATAGTTTTTAAACAACTCATGACACTTCAATATCAAAAATTCAATTGATACACTTGTATTTTATGGTCATCTATTTAGAGAAATTATGCTGTACTTTTCAATTTTATGGTCAGGCAGAAATAACTGTTAGCATTTTACAATATTTATGGTTACAGATTGAAGAAAGTGCATCTTAAGTATTTTATGATGTTAATGGTTAGGTTCAGGCAGATATTACATTCATTTACAAGAACTAAATGATTTTTATGGTTAGATTTGTGTAAACCAAACCACAATCTTTCCCTATTCCCAAACGAAGTGCCATTACACTGGTCTACAAGTAAAATGCATCTAGAATAATTTGAGTCACAAAAAAAGAAAAATTAAGTCAAATGTGCTACTTGGTTGTAGTTTTTAAGATACAGTCTTAGGCTAATACGTGACATTCAGAGAAGAAGAGAATGGGTTTTATTAAAAAGGAATGTTTGTCTCAGAGCTACCAGATCTACCTCAAAACAGTGTCTGCACACTGCAATACATTCACTTTTCAGGTTCTTTCTGGTGTAACATTTATAAATCCATTGTATAAATGATTTAATGTAATAGCACACCATCATATATAGTGAAAACATGAGCTAGCCAGCACTTTTGTAATTAGTTTTCTGATTCATCTTATTAAAGTATGTAAGATTTAGCACATTTAATGTCTGAAGCTGATATTTTCCAATAAATTGTAGAGCAGTATTATTGGCTTAACCCAGGGGTGTCCAGATCCGGTCCTCGAGGGCCGCTATCCTACATGTTTTAGATGTATCCCTTTTGCAACACAGCTGATTTAAATGATCAGCCTATCACCAAACTCTGCAGAAGCCAGATAAAGACCATCAGGTGTGCTGGAAGAGGAAAACATCTAAAACATGCAGGATAGCGGCCCTCGAGGACCAGGATTGGACATCCCTGGCTTAACCAAACTACTCTGGGGTCTGGCAGAGTCCTGGGGTTTGTGACTCTGTGATCCATTACAACCACCTTCTTCCTAATGAAGAAATTCAACAAAGTTATGGAAACTGGGTTGGTTACAAAAACCTAACATTGATAGACAGGTGAAAGCCCTGAGTAAAGCACATCAATAGATAACTGCACCATTTTCCCATATAGAATTCCACAAATATTGTGTATTCCCTACTACACAATGGCACAAAAAATTCAAAATTTAATCGACAGTATGTACTCTAATATAAACTTTAATATGACAGTATATTTAAAATTAACCTAACTGGAGAATTTGGCCTAATACCTCTCCATAAGGTTTTGATATCCCTTGTTTGATAGGAGCAGGCGCCACATACGCAATCCTCACTGAGACTGTTACAATAAAACGAGCTCTAGGAACATAGTCAGGGACAATAGCAATGTTTAATTTCAGGCACCAAAGAGAGCAATTTCTGCCCTGCGACTGTGCAAATCAAGACAGTAGGGAAAAAGGGCAAAAATAGCAAAAAGTAATTTATTCTGGCTTGTTTGAACCTGCATGAGGGGCCTATTTTAAGAGAAAATAAAAAAGAGGGAGGAGGAGCGGGACACAATGCATTTTAAAGGAGGCGCTTCCCCCATGTGTGCCTTCATCTGTCAGTCAAACACAGCAACGTAAACACATATTAAGAGGGAAGACAGAGGGGTTTCCATAGCCACAGCTTTAAATGGCACCGCTGTGCTCTACAGTCTCCCCTTTTTTGCAACACTGTTTATTTGCTGTTGTGTTGAAAGAATTCAAGTTGTGTAGAAGGCGCTCATAGCAAGGCTTGGCTTGCGCTATTTTCACTGCAAGAGAAAGAAGAGAGAGACAGCGGAGAGGGCCCAGCAGACTGAGAGGAAAAAAAAGAAAACATACAAGGCCGGTTATGCAGAAACACAGATTTAATGTAAGGCTTGGCTCTCTGTTATGAGCAAGGGGGAGAGAGGAAAAAGCTGGTCTGGACTGGCAAGGAAGAGGGAGACGAGGAAGGGAACGGAAAGGAGGAAGGCGATGGAAAACGGCATCCAGCTGCCCAAGGGGATGCCTGTTAGTCTGTAGATGGACCGTTCAGTGGAGCCTTTGAAAGGGAATCAGTCCAGTTGCAGAAATCATTGGCCTTGGGCCGAGTGGACCATCACTGTGGAACAAAGTTCTCCAGGAGGACCCCCTATTGAAGCAGCTCCTGCCCCCTCTTTGGGTAAACAGCGCTATAATACACTGAATTAACACAAGCCCTAGGGAAATCAAGTCTCTCTACCATAAATGGGAACCACCCTTCCTCCCCCCAAACCCTCAACACCCACTCTCCATGATTTTTATGGTTTCAAGCTCAATAACACACTTATTATTAAATCATGTTTACTGGAATCACGTGTGTGCCCTTGTCCTGACTGTATTGGTTGTGATTTTAATTTTTTTGCTTTTGGGTGAATTCATTACATGATGTGTCATAAGCAGTTATTGATTATAGCTATGGGCTAGAAATTTAACACAGCCTTTGGTTTTTCAATGTGTGCAGAGGAATTGTATTGCAGATTTAAATTCATGTAATGGGGTGTTTCTGGTGAGGTCAGGGTGGAAATTGCATTGATATGTACATATTTTATCATTTTTATGGTCAGGTTTAGGCAGGAATTATATTGATGTGAAAGTATTTTGTCATTTTTATTATAGAGGATAAATTTATGTTCATATGCAAGTAGCCAATAGGTCTATGAACTGACAGCATTTGGTCAAGGTTAGGAAAACATTCCACAGCTTGGTTAAACAGATAAAAGTTTGCTTGCAATAAAATGACTAAAATTCTATTTATGAACTTTTAAGCCAAAACACAATATTACTCTAACTATATCTCTAATCCAAAACACTACTATTGCTGAAACTTAATAACATACAAGGGCCATGATGCCACCCTGACCTCTCCTGCCTACTAAGGAAGGTGGCAATTGTGATGGACCAAACACTATAACATTTATCCAGGCAATTAATATAGATTACATGTATCTATGATTTGTGGAAATGTACAATAGCAACAATAGGATTTTCTGTTTGTTCAGTTGTCACCCCTGGATGCTCAATTTTTGGGCAGCCCAAGCAGTTTGAGATTCTCCCTTGGAGGTCTTTACTCAAGCAATACATAAAACATCAAGCATGTAAGCAAGAAATACTGTTCATCAACACAATGTGTGGTGTGAAAGGGGGATAAGATTCTTGCAGTGCCACATTAAAGAGCTCTCCAAACCTCTGATTCTGTTTGTTCTGTCGTCTCTGCTGGAGACCAGGTAGGAACCCCTTAACTGTGGCTTCTCACCCACCGCTTAATCTTACCCACAATCACATTCAGTGACAGGCGCACAAAGCCATCCGGCAAGCCCAACAAGGCTCTGCTATTATGTAACCACTGACAGCTGGGCTTTCAAGGAGGAGGGGTGAACCCCCATCCGTGTGGCAGTACTTTGTGTCAACCAGACGTGACAGTCAAGAAAAGGGCCCGGGTAGAGAAAGGGTATTATCAGGCCAAGCAGAGACACACAGGCCCAGTAACTGAGTGATGGAGTTCAGATCAAAACAGCTGGCACGACACAGATCTCTTATCAAATTCAAGACAACGAATCAGAATGACATTGATTGCTAATACCAGTCCAACTAGAAACTGATAAATGAAGTTTTCTGTCTCTATTTCTTTAAACAATACATCCCAAAGAGAGCTAAGTTCACCAACACAATACACCAATTATAACTTTGAAGAATACTCCATTACTGTTTCATGCTTTGATACTGATACCACAAATGGACCAAACACCTTGGTCAAACTTAGGAAACGATCACGTATGGGCCTAAAATAAAAACCTTAGATTGCTAAATATAAAAGATGCCAGAGCCACTGTGATGCCCACCATTTCAAATCCAGTAGTTTGTGTTGTATAGTTGGTCAGTTTAGCTGATGCTAAACGCTAACTCACTGACACTGGACATCAGTAAACTTTTCAAACATTTGCATAACAAAATCATTGGAAAAACACATTTAATTAATTTAAACAAACAAACAAAACTACTTAAGTCCAACTCAACCAAAGACCACATGACACCACAGTACAAAAAAGTAGATGAGGCTGCACTGATTCCTGGGAAAAATGAACATAGTATTTGCAGGAAGAAGTATGGAGCCAGGATTTTTTAAGCCAGCATCTTCAAGCCAATATTACATTTTAACTTCCTCACTGGCTTCATTTTCAAGTCACAGTTGTTACGTCTTGGATACAACCAAGGGGCAAGGACCTTAGCTCAAAATGAAGCCAATACAAAAGTATCTGAAACTTGTAATACCACTGATGGTTGCTAGGATTGGCACAAAAAGGCCCCGGCTCCCATAGACTTACACATCTCCAAAAATACTGAATCACTCATTTTTTCCTGCAGTCATTCCAGTCTCATTCATTTTATTTGTACCATCTTATAAGGGATCTGGTGGTCCATCTCCAAATTACTGCTCCATTATAACTCACTTCTCTGCTGAGTCAAGCTTTTGAAGTGTCTTTTGATATAATAAAACCTTTTTTCCCCTCACAGCTCTGGTGTAGTTGTGGCTAATAGGGTCCACTGACAAGATGGTAAAAATGATTTAGTTATCCTTAATGATGTTTAAAAACTTTGCAGTCAGTAAGTTACCATTAAGCATTAGCTAAACCAGGACCGCTTGAATAGCAGTGCTCTACTTTTTAGTCTCCAAATATGGACAATTTCAGCTCCAAAACCCAACTTGATGAGAGCAAGTTTGCAAACTACTGGCTACAAAATGGCAGTAGTTTCAAAATGGATCACTCCACGGTTCCTCTATCCACTACTTATATATGCTCTATGCTAAAAACTATTATAAATCCATCATAAATTATTGATGGCTACAAAACAGTACTATAAGGTTTAGATAAAAAAGAAAACTTGGTTAGACATAGGAAAGGATCATGATGAGGGGTAAAATACAAAGCGACCTACAAAAATAAAAGCGATATTTACCTGCATTCTGACACTGGACATGATGTCTTATCACTTTCTAAGACTTCTCCCTATTCAACCATGTCACCTGACCAATATCCTTTTATGTTTTCATTCAGTTACTCATATCACTGCAATGGTTGCCAAAATAGAGGTCTGCTATATAATGTCAGAGTTTCTGGTTCAGGTAACAGAACTTATTACTCCTATTTTGTATTCTGTGGGTGAGAAGTCTCTCTATTTGATGTAGCTAAGTCTTTCAAGTGCACTAAAAACATTCTTGGTTGCATTTCAACCAAATGCACCTCCATACATAGTAGTTTAAAAAAGCATGCACATGTGAATTCACAAGTCTCTTGACTCCAAAGGGGGTGATTTTTCCTGAATGTTTTTCTTAATGTCATTTCTTTGAATCAGTGGCACATGACACTAAAAACAGAGGCACCCAAATGCTTGATTAAACTGTGCATCGCCTCCCTTTAGGCCGACACATCTCACAGGCCTTTGATGCTCTGAACACACATCAGAGCCAAAAGGGCCCAGAATAGCGGGGGGATAATCGACAGACGGTGTGTTGATTTTGCCACCCCTTTCCAAATAATTCCCTGTTGTTTCAGAGAAGAATCGCTGTCAGTGGCGGCATTCCAGGGCAGACAGACTGCAGAGATTGTACAAGACGAGGGCCGCCGTCCTGATACTGTAGATCTAAACATGTCTGTGGTCACACAGACCTGGCCTTCAACATGCTCTTCAGCCAAACTGGCTCTGTTTGTTATGTGCTCAAGCATGAGATGCAGCTTTAGTGCCCTTATAAACTTGTTCATAACATGATCCAAAAGAATGACTAACAGCTTGTCCATGATGAAGTTAAAGTTGAGAATGGAATAAGAATCACAAGCAAAATAACAACCAATTGAAAGGCAAAGCTAAAAAAATTATTGAAAAAAAAAAAGAGTAACATGTAAAGAAGTAAAGGAAAAGTAGACATTAAAATAAGCTATAAAAGAAGTAGGCTGAAAAATAACTACATAAAGTGACTGAGTAAGCCACAATATAGGCCATTTATTATAGAATAGATTATGGTATTTGTTATAGGTTATTAGAATTATGTAGACTTATTCTGGTATCTGTGAGGGAATTATATAATCAAATGTGAAAACGCTTTGTAAAACTATAGAAGTGTGTCAAAGTTCAATTTATTACCATTAAAAATGAGAGTCTCATATGTCAGGGATTTGTAATTCTCTAGAAATATTTACACTGAAACTTTTGTGACCTAGTTCTCTATCAACAATACTGTTAACCTTGATAGATCTGTAAGGACTGGAGGAATTTCATTTGGTAATTTATTAACTTTTTCAAGGGATTTTCAACACGTATGTACTAATAGTGCTAAACTAGCAGTGCAATAACAGATGAATTTCACAGAACAAAATCAGCTTGTAGTATTTCTGGTCAACGTATAGTGCTCTAATATTCTTACTGACATTAATTAATATATTAGGACTGGGAGGAATTTTATATGTTGAGTGTTTTAACTTTGTTGAAGGATTTCAATGGGTGCTAAATTTGGTGCTAAGCTAGTAAAGTCATAACAGGCAAATTAACCATTAGACAATCAACTCATGGTGTTTCTGGCGGACATTTTGTGTTCTAATTATCTATGTACATTCATGCTGATATTATATCTATTTCAGGACAGGGAGGAATTTCATATAGTGTCTGTTTTATTAACTTCGTCAAAGGATTTGAGCGCAGGTGCTTTTGGTGCGGAGCTAGCAGTGTGATAACAGGCATATTTACCATGATAAAATCTAACTATCATTTCTGGTGGACATTTACTGCTCTCATTCTCTGAACATTCATACTGAGAAGTATTCATACGGTAGGAATTTAATGTTGACTGTTTCAACGTGTATGCTAACGGCACAGAAATAGGCATGTTTCTTGTTAGAACCTGCAAATTGTGTGGATATTTTGCAATCTCATCCTCTATTAATATTAATAATCGACGTTTTACATATCCTCAGATTAAGAAGAAAGGCATTTGGTGACTGTTTTACTAACTTTATCAAAGAATTTCAACATGTCTGCCATGGATATTTCATGGTGCAGAGCTTGCAGTGTGATTGAAGATAAATTTAGCATTAGAACATCAACCTATATTATATCTGTTATGTATTTTGTGGGCATTCTAAGTGCTATTCTTGTTTCAGGGATGTCCCAGTTAAGTGGGCACCAGTAAAACCAGTTCACTCCCTGTGTAGCTGCTGTCTGGCGCTCACGCTGTTGAGCTAGAGATTGTCAAGTCTAGATAGAGGTCATAGTACAGCAACCGTTCCCTCCAACACACAGGCACTTCATTAGCACACACACACAAATTACATAAAAACTGCTTCACTACCGACTGTTTTACACCTACGCTTCGGTATAACATATTTGTGTGGCGTAGCGGGACGATGTTTTACTCTTTTATTTCATTTTCATACCTTTAAAAGCTGTTTTTTCTTCAGATAAAATCAGAATCCAGTCCGGGTTTTCCGACGAACCGGAGCCTCAATTTACTGTGTGTGCTTTCAACGCCGAAGCACTCACTGGCAACCTTAAAGATTCCTCCGCGGTTCACTTGTGTGTGCGTGTATGTGACTCTTGTTTTACAGCACCAAATGACCAAGTATTCCCCCGGTACGCCACGTAAATCAAAACGTCATATTTCATTCTGATGTTTGCGTGACGGGAGAGTAAATGTAAGCCGTTTTGACGCCCGCAGGTTGGGTTTAAGGAACTTAGGGTACTATTTTGCCCCAGCTGTCCTGTCTTTCTAACGCATACAATACATTCCAGTGTTGCTCCGCGGTGTGACAAGGCCCTTGCCTGCCTGCTGTTCCTGTAAACTCCCGCCTTGACTCAATGAGCGAGAGAGGTAGAGAGACACTGCTTTAGAACGGAGAGAGAGAGTGGAAAAGCCCTATAAAACAAGCAAGGCCCACAGCACCCACATTAGAGTTCATGTTCCATTATAGGGCACAGTAAGTTTGCTGGCCATAATGAACACTGTAATCACATAATAAAATAATGACTCACACATATTAGAATAGAGAAATATCAATTCACTTGACAATGCCCTCGTAACAGATACTTCAATCCACACTGCATTAGTGTGAACTGAGAACGAATGAGCAGCTCCTGTGCAACCAAATCGACAAAAAGCACCTTCCTCTACACAATTAATGTAGTTTTATTTTGACTATTTGTACAATATGCATGTAAATAAATATGAATCATATCTCAAGTACCACCTCAAAGCCAATATGTCCTTCATCTGGCATATAAATATAACTATTCTATGTATCATTTATAGAAACGTAAATAAAGTATTTAAGATAAAAATAAATACTCCATTGCATTCCAGTCATACCCCTTCAGGCCTTTATGTCTATTCAGTCCACTAAAGCATTCCAATAGCCTGAATTATAGCTTGTTTTCCTGTGGCCAACCTTTTATTTTGTTTTATTTTTTTTCCCAGACAGTGACTCAGAAACAAGCAGCTCTTTATCAGCTCTGCATCTTAACCCTCAATTAATTTCCATCCAGGTTCTGCCCGAGTAGTGTTGCGGTTGAAATATGACTGATGCGTTTGCAGTCAGATTGTGTGCAAAACCAGATTCCACTGCCCCCTAAGTGACAGTTTATGGTCTTTGATTTGGTTTGGCTGGAGATTGCCAGGCAACAAAACTAGCCTGAGTCCTGAATAAAACAGCCATCTGTTCGGTAGCCCCGGTAAAACTGAATTAATTTGACGAGGGCCTAATCCTAGAATTCAGCTGGAGATTGATTTTTTAGACCACAGTTACTAAAAAAAAAAAAAAAGTGGGTTACAACAAAAGCATAGTGACCACACTGACATAAACACACAGACTATAACATCTTCATTTGACTTGTTGAGAGAATACTCTTGGGATGGGTGTATGGTGATGCATAAAACATAAAAGATGACCAAGTGAAGAGAGGACGAATGAAAAACAAAGAGAGGCTATTGTTTGTGTTGACTATAAAGCAGGTCATAGCATGCTAATCCTCTGTTCTGGGTTGTTGCATGCTGAACACTGGCCATTCCGTGCCATTCATATAGGTTGTTCAAAGTAAATCAATTTCCTAATATATTCAAAAGAATCCATTGAATTACAGTTGGAAGCTGTACATGTGACAATCTGCCCCCTTCAGGTGCTTCAACTCATGTCCTGTCTGCACGTCCGTGACCCCCTGTTGCCCTTGACCTCTTGGCACACTGAGGGCAAGGCTCCTTTGGCTTGGGAGACAACCTTCCCTTCTGGGAGCGTCTCCCAGCTTTATCCGTCCGGCTTCATGCCTGTTAAACCTATATGGATTGTTTTACCCTCCGATCCACGGGGCCGACACAATAACCCATTGAGAGGGAGAGGTCAGAAGCTCACCACTGCGACCCCTAGCACGGGGCTTTTGTATGGGGCTGAGCTTGTATCCCATTCTCCACCCTGGCTCAAATCATGTAGCCCGGCACAAGACACACTTCTGGGCTCACACTAAATCAGCTTTCTAAAGGGAGCACAACAATGGAAACAGAGCTGATCATCTGGCTGCTGTTGCATTAGGGGATGCAAAAAACTGGAAAAAAGCTGATTTCAATATGCTGTTTTGCATCATAAGAAAACTTATGATGCTTGGGAAAAAAAAGTTGGAATTATCTTTAGATCTCTAAGACTAAAGACTAAGAGGATTCACACTGAGAAGACAATGATCACATATGTGTATATAATGATTAGACACCTGTGTGTAGATATTTATGGTTTATGCACGAGGATACTCAAAGTTGATGTGTCTGGGATAAAAGCCATAATATCAATGTGAAGACCTCTTCTGGTTATGGGCGGGGGGTAATTTACTAATGCTCTATTGTAAGTATATGTGATATGTTTGGAAAAAGTTAATAAAAATGCAAGTCATTAAAAATATATAAATATTGGAATTGTCATCCATTTATTAGACTTTTTAATGTCAAGACTGATTTCTAACCGTAAATCATCCTTTCTTGATCTCAAATGCACAGGTAATCATCTGCAATGTCACATAAGGCAAAAGAACTCAACCCATGACTGAAAATAAACAAGGAGCAGGAGAAAAAAAACACCATAAGTACAGATGGAAGATAAATAAAGGTCAACTGTATGGAATTATTTGTTGAATAACATCACGCTCTTTGTCCACAGTGCCTTCATGGTGAGTCAACCTGTGTATTAAACAGCCTTATTTCCATCCAAAATCAATTCAGAACAGCATTCACAGTATTCACCTGCTTTTGTGTCTGGTGTGTTGAAACTAGGGCTGCATGATAGTGGAAAAGCTGACATTTGAATATCTTTTATGCACTACATATTGTGGACTAAATCTCACTAAATATAAATCTCTCCAAGATTTGGTTGCAAAAGGAAAAAAAGCATCTTCAACTCTACAGAGTTATTTTGGCTATAGAAAAGGTAATATTGACAAAAACTGCTGCCTTGGTGACTGTGCCTTCATGGTGAGTAAACCGCTGCATTAAATAACTGTAGTTCCCTCCAAAAATCACTTCAGAACAGCAGTCACACCACTCACCTGCTTTTGTGAGTGGTGCCTTGAAAACCAGTTGTAGCATTAAACTTCCCGAAAGCCTGGTGGTTTGCACTCAAAAGAAAAGCCTTTCTTCAGCATTACTCATGATCGGAGCTTCTGATGAAAATAATTGTATTTCAGAGCACTGTATATGTCACAGAAAATTAAAATTGAATTGGATTTTTTTATGTGTGTGTGTGTATATATATCGTGCAGCCCCCTCAAAAGCAGCCAAGACTAGACGGATGAAATTACACCGGTTGACACACCATGAAGGCACTGTGGAGTAAGTACATGATTTTGGTCATGTCATCCTCTCGCTAGCCAAAATAATCCTACGCAGTGGATGTTACTTTACTTTTTACAACAAAATCTTCCTTTTGAGGGATTTTTCTCCTTCTGTTTCTTGGGTATTTCCAGGTTCCATTTAAGTGCATATGTGTTACTTGACAATGAATGTAGGGGTGTAAAAAAATATCATTTCTGCAATGTATTGTGATATTTCATTTCATGATTCTGTATTGATATTTAAAAGTACTGTATTAATATTTTTAAGTATTCATTCAAATGCAGATATGGTAGAGATTCATTTTTTGTTTTTGTTTTATATTTGATTTATTATTATTAACGTTGTTTTATTAAATAATGGTTATTTGAAGCGTCCTAAAAGCACTTTTTACTGTCTGAGAGAGGCAGATGTTAGTTCCTTTGTTGGGATTGTACAAAAATAATGTCACAATGTTAGTTATGAACTTATAGAATATGAACATCATGAACTATAATGTCTGTAAAACATAATTTAAGGTTTTACAGAGGAAAATTTGGTGATATAGCATTAAATCGGGTTCTGATCAAATAAAAATGTATTTATTATTTGTGCATATTTCTGGTGTAATTCAATTCTTCCAGGATATAATTGTTTTTAAAAAAGGTAAAAAAATAAAAAAATAACCTTGTTAACAGTATCATGATATATCGTGATATATTGTAATGTGATTTGTATCGTATCGCAACATTTTTGCCAACACACACCCTTAAATTCATGTCACTGTAATGTTAGCGTTGCACACATTTCGATGACCTTTTGATGCTCAAACAATATATTTTGTTGCTGAAGTGCAAACCTTCCTTTAATGCTGGAATTGGTTTTAATCCACCAAATACCAGGGCAGGTGAATGATGCGAGAACTATTCTGAAATGATTTGAGAGGAAATTAGGTCATTGTGAAGGTATTGTGGAGAGAGAATCTGTTCCTAGTCTACATTATTCTTTCTGTCTCCAAAATAATTCAGTTGCTTTCTGTTTTGTAACCACTTGTACATTTTCAGCTGTTCCTTGCTAAATCTCAGACAAAGTAATCATCACTTTTTTTTTTTTATCCCTAGTACAATACAATCAATCCCTAAATGACATATATGCACATATTTGCAGATACAAAATTGATGCAGCACAAGATACACTTCTGGGCTTAAAAAACTTGGCTCAGATTGGAAAAACATTGCGGTTAAGACTCAAATACTGAAGTTATGTGAGAATCAACCCACTGTTTCAGTTTCAGTAACAAACCCAAGCCCTGCTTTCTATTCAAGTCAGAATTCAGACATTTTAGATGGAAAATAAAAATCAGAAAACTAGTAACAGCACCAGTTATAGCTAGGTTAGCCATTTTTAGCAACTAATAACAGAGAGGTATTTGTAATATACTGTAATAACCTACAGTTGGGCAAAGACAATGAAAATCTCAAATTCATCTTCGCTGAACTCCTATTTTATGTTATATAACACTTAGAGGAAAACAGAGACGTGTTAATTAATAATGTCCTACAGCTTTCACTACTGTTGATGCACAGAACAAGGTTGATGATATTGGAAATCTTGACTTCAGGGGGCGTTTCAGTGGAATTTATTAATGAGAACTTGGAAATTCTGACTTGTTTTATTTTATCTATATTGAAACAACGGTGAGGCACAAAGTAATACGATTAGAGTTAGGGAAAAAAGTGGTGGTAAAGGGCTGATATAACAAGTGACATTCCATATTTGATGAAGTCGTCCTGTATAATCGTTCATACATCTAGAAGAGGCTGCCAAATGATCATGAAAATCAAACTGTATTGTTATTTTTTTTTTCCAAAGGTTTTGATGTGATTTGCTGAAACAATCTTCTGCAGTTCTAGTTTCTACCATTGTTTCCCTTCCCACACTGTTGTAGGGTTAACTTAAACAGATCACACTCCTTCTCAGTGATATTAAAGCGATGCTGAGGGACCAGAGCTGACACTGACAAATTTGCCAATACTGCCACAGTGTCAGCCACACTTCCGGGCTATCTCTCTGTCACAGCTGTTGAAAGTGCCTACATGCCCCCTCTTCGCCTCAGATGTTGTCTCGCACAGGTCATGAGGTGTAGCTTGGAGTTGTCATTATAAGACCCTTGCTTTAACTGTAATATTAATGAGTCGAATGAGGTGCTGGACTTCTCCCTTCTGGAATTGTTGAGAAGCTATTTGGAAGTATTCAAATGAGATATGTTTGATTTCCCTTTCATTCTTCATAATAAGATATATTTGAAAGAAATGATAATTGGCAAAGGAAGGTTAGAAGAAAAGGGGCAGCTGCTATTTTCAGTGCTGTTTAACAGGAATAAGCTCCTCTTTTAATTATTTAACCGGGCTATTCTTGATTTGGAAACTGCTTTGACGACAAACAAGAGCGCCTATCTCAATCTAAGGGATGGAGATTGTCTGTGAGGAGCAAACAGGACAAACAGCTCCCCCTTTTATACCAGTAATTAAAGCAGCAGCAGCAGCAGCAGCAGCAGCAGCAGCAGTGGTGGTGGTGGGTGGGAGAGTGTGGGAAAGAAAGAGGGGTGGCAGAGGGCTAGTTCATGACTGACACCTAGTGGAAAGACAAGCACAGTGCAAGGGAAAACATGCAAGGTGCTTTGTTTTATAGCTTCTGTAATTACTAAATGAGCTGAAAAAATGTGCATGGTGGAGACTGTTAAGAATTAATCCTCTCACCTCTCCAGTCACATTTCCTGAACCCGGTGTTCGCTCTTCACCAGAAATGTGAAAGAGCCGGACTGCACAATCTCTAGGATCTATCATCGCTTATGCTATGAATGGCAAAAATAATTGAATAGGGTGACCCACACTTGGCAGCTGAAGTGGAGGATGGATTCTGATCCCTGTAATAAGTAGGGCTCAATAAGCACCGCAGGAAGCCCCAGCTCGGCTCCAGTAGGAGAATGACTGGGTCAGATTAAGGTTGAGGAGTTTAATTATGAACAAGGAAATGAAGTTCTCCAAATCTCTGGCTCATGGGATAATTTTAGCTGAGAGAAGGCAGCAGCGGGTGTCTGGGCCCGTTCTCCTTCTCTGTCTGTGCTGTTGAGGCGTCTTCTTCTGCCACTTCACAATCAGAAAGCTCCTGAGGG
>JAPTYQ010000003.1:23776830-23788508 GCA_029814465.1 Ostorhinchus cyanosoma
GATAGATAGATAGATAGATAGATAGATAGATAGATAGATAGATAGATAGATAGATAGATAGATAGATAGATTTATTGTCTGTTCCAAGTAAAAACAGAAATTCCTCTTATGTCATGGCTGTAAGACAAAATGTAAAAACCACACTCAGACATTAAAAAGGCCCCAACACACTCAAAAGAACAATACAATGGATAAAAACAAGTCAAACACATCAAATGACTAAAAACAGACTGATGTAAACATGTGTTTTAGCAAATATTGGATCCATGAAATTGGAAAAAAACATCCAATGGAGGCACATGTGATGAAAAGAACTATGAGAATAACAGAATAATAATAGTAATAAAAGTAATGAATTCAAAAACATAAGCCTGGCACCGGCTTTGTCCTCTGTTCTAAATGTGAACGGTGTGTTTGACGCCCACAGTCGGCGGTTGGTTCCTCCCAGGCCAGACTCCCATCTGCCCCAGCAGCAGCCCTCCTCAGTTCAGCGGCACGGCGGGCCACTCCTCTGGATCGTACTGCGAGCGCTACTCCAGCCTGAGGAGCCACAGGGCGGCCCCGTACCCGAGCCACTACCCCCACCGCACCTCCACCACGAGTAAGACCCCCAACACATGAAGTGGAATACTGGGAACATGTAGATTTAGTGTTTAACATGTGACCCCACCCCCCAAAAAAACCCATAAAATGAGACGCTCCCAAGTTCAGTTAATATTTAATTTGTGATCCGTGCTTTAATTTTCAGACAACTACATGGATAACACTTCAGGAACTCTGCCCACTCATGACAGCTGGTCCGCTCTTCAGATCCCCAACTCGACAGGCATGGGCACACTGTCCCACACCACCAACTCCACCACCAACTCCAGGTGAGACCATTAAGACCAGTCCAACCAGTGCAACACATCAGTATAAGGGACACATGGGTAGAAAGTGATTTATGTTACTACTGTCCTATTTATCTTTATCTTAATGGTTTATGTCTTCTTATATCCTCATTTCATCCATTTTACTAATTTTTTTATATGTATTCACAGGTATTATGTCAGAACTTAGAAATAATAATAATAATAAAAAAAAAGGGCGGCATATCCCAGTAGTACAATATGCTCAGTGCTGAATTAAAGAAAAATCTGTGCATCAGTGTTGCATCCTTGTTTTTTGGATTTATTTAAGCTGTGTGACATTTTCAGCCCAATAGTCTGTTTTAAACAACATAAACTGAAAGGAGTTCTGATGGAATCCTCCAAAGTCCCAGCAATGGATTTTTGTCTTATGTTGGAGACAAAAGTTTCACAGCTTTACTTAAAAAACAAAAACATAAAAAAAGCCATCCACTGCAAAGAACAATTCATAAAAAAAGAAGAAAATTTAAATGGATCTGAGAAAGCTGTTGTATTATGCATTTTTCTGATTAAAGCTATTATTTCATGTAAAAAAGCCCAACAGTGCACTTGTCTGGGTCTCAGGAGGATCTGCTGCACATCTGCTCTTCTACAGCTCAATAAAAACACATTTATATAATTAAATGCTCTGAATTCTAGCGTCTAAACTCATCAGTCCTGTATTTCCCGTCCACAGTCAGTACCCCAGCCTATGGTCAGTAGCGGGGACCACCCTCACCCCTTCAGGCTCCGCCTCCGGCTCCATCCCAGGCGGTCTGACCTCCCAGTTCCTGAGGGGCTCCTCCTACACCGGCCTGACCTCATCGCTGCCCGTCTCCTCGCCCTCCTCCATGTACGACCCGAGCCTGAGCGAGGTCGGTGTCGGCGAGGCCCAGTTCGAGAGCTCCATCGCCCGGCTCGCCGCGTCCTGGGCGCCCGTCGCTCAGAGCTACTGAACGGCCTCAGCGTGGCGTTGGCGGCGGCAGGACTAAAGACAGAAACACAAAGTCCAGAGTCCAGGTCCGGAAGTGGAACGGTCACAGGATTCAGGGTGTGACGCTTCGACCGTTCACTCCAGAGTCTTTCTGTTAAGAATGACACCGTGCAAAGACACAACTTGATCGGTTTCCTTCCTCCTACAGAATATTACAGCAGCAAACAGTAGAAAAGCTGCACATTTAGCTCTGCTTTGCTCTTAGTAAATCCTTTACAGATACATGCTTAGTACACATTTATAACATGTTTATTATTACACCATTTTTTTTTACTCCCATGTCCATTCAAAACTGAGTAATGCTTGACTATTTTTTTTTTTTTATTATTATTATTCTTGATCATATGAGATGGAAATTTTGGTTTCTGCTAACACAAACATGTATATGTGTGTATATAGAATAAATTAACGTCCAGTGTTTTTCATGTAAATGTGCCTTTTCAGATAGCATTACAAATGTTTGCCTTCCATTATCATACTGAGAGACAAAAGTGCCTTCTGCATCGTGCTCCCCTGCACAAACACATGTACATAAGTATCTATTTGTATTGAACTCGCTGTGAGTTTTATTTATGTCATTTAATAATAAATTAAAAATGTTTGTTTTCTCAACTGGGTTCCATTTGTCTCTTTTGATGGACATTTATGGCATTTCCTACAAATTTGAACTGCATTTGAGCTTTTTTAATCATGAAACAGAACTCACTTGCAAATAATACTGTAATCTTTCAGGTCAAAAGTCAAACAAAGGCCAATGTGGTTTAATTAATATAAAAAAAAAAAAAAAGCTCAAATTTCGACCTAAAATGATAAAAATACCCACTGGTTTCCATACAAGGTCCAACTCCCACTTTACCCCCAGGCATCAAACCTCAACCGTGAAGTTTTTAGCGCCACGATATGAGCTTTCTTTAAATAACGGCGTCGTCACGACTTCGCTAAGTGAACGTGGCTTCTCTGACATGTAACTAAAATGACAAGTGGATGGAGAGGGGTCTGGTTTAAGAAATCGACTGGGTTACTTTCCATCAGTGACACCTTTCTGTTACAGTCTGCATTATGGTGCGACACACGTTCAGATCTGCATGTTAGGACTGAATATGGACCAAACAGCAGCACCTGGAACTGACACAGTTACCTATCCAATATAGAAATATAAAATAAAATAAAATAAAATAAGAGCTATTATTTTATTCATCTTATTCTCACTAAAGCAAAAATTGCAACAGAATCTCTATTCTTTAAATCAACAAATTGATAATGACACTTTTCTAGTGGTGTGATATGATTCCCACATTATCAACACTATCACAATACTACGAAGCTGTGATACTTGATATTACAAGAATATCATCTACAATACAGAACAATATCTGTATAAGAGGAAAAAGAGGCAACACTGTGGTGAGATGAGATGATCTGAGATGAAACAATTACACAAAAACATACAAAAAATACAATTCAGAATAGAATCTTAACTTCCAAGGTCCAAATGTCCGATTATTACTTTAGACATATATATGCAAAAAAATTTTAAACAACAGTATGAAAATGTTTCTATTTACAAACTATCCTGTCATAAAATGTGAATAACCTGAACAACTAATAAAAATCTGAAATTTCTTTAAAAATTGTAACATTATTATACCTCAGTTTATTATTTGCACATGTTTATTACAACGTACAGATCACAGAATATCAACAAAGGCACAAAATAGTTTGTAACAAGCATCTGGAACTAGAAATGTACAATTTACACTGTCAAGACTCAGTGAGACCCTTGACTGTCGATGTCTTCTGTGTAATTTTTGTAGTTTGTAAATTCATCCCATGGGCCATACTGAAGCTTTTGGAGGGATGGTTTTGGCCTGTGAGACTTATGTTTAACACTCCTGATCCAGACAAATCAAAATCATCCTCAGGGGGAAATTATTGGGTGTTATAATGGCTCCATTCAAGTGTAATAAAAAAGGAACAGGAAAGAAATGATCAATACAACAAAAAAAGAACAAAAAACATAAAGGTCTAAATATACATACACAGTAAAATTTGCTGTCAAATTAACACTAATAGAGTTGTTTTTAACTCTAATCTAGAGTGTATTTGGTCCCTATCCAGATCAGTGTTAAACAAGGGTGTTAAAATTATGTCACAAAATTAACTCTACACAGAGTAAATAATTAACACTTCTGTACACTGTCCCAATGATTTGATGAGTGGGCGGGGCACTCCAGAGTAGGCTTAACACCACAGCAATCGACAACACGATTTGTCAGTGACACTGGGAAGCATCTTACTCAATCTGTTGTTGTAATTACACCAATAGAGTTAACATATTTTTACACTGCGTAATTAACACTCGTAAATTTACTGTGTATATACTAAATCACTGTATGAAGACACAAAGATCTTCTAAAAAGAAAAATATTTATAGAAGCAGTAAATAAAACTTAAAAATGAAACCACAAAAAAAAAAAAAAAAAAAAAAATCAACTAATTAAAGAGTAAAAACAGATAAAATGTCCGTGTATTTCCCTGTGAATGGCGCCGCCTCCACAGTTCAGCGTCCTGGCCGTCCACTCATGATGTCAGTGGTGTGATGTGTGTGTCAGAGCCATCGAGGTCCAGTCCCAGAGCAGTGATGGAGTGTTCTTCACCCTGGTGTAAATGAAGGCTGGAGGGTCACGGGGCCACGGGCAAACAGTAATGAAACAGCAATGTGACCCGCAGCTGCCGGGGCCCATGACAGCAGAGCAAAGGTCCCCTCATGAAAAGCAAAACCAACCTGAAGCTCCACTTTACAGCCGCTCCACAATCAGGAATTTTCTCCGTCAGCTTCGAGGACATACAGTAGACGTCTTTGTGTTAAAACTGGCACAGGGAAGAGCTAGGCTATGTGATGCACTAGTGTCATGAGATTATCTGGAAATGTATCTGCAGTCGGATATGAAACTGCTTTGTAAATAGTATTAGATTATTATAAATGTCTCCCTTGAATATTTTGTTTGTTATTTGTTGCTTCAGTGCTGTACTGATACAGAAAAGCAGAGTTAGCATTTTAGCTTTAGCATTTTTTTTAGTTCTACTTTTTACCCGGTCCTCAGGTTACTGTGTATATTGTAGATTTATTCAAGTAAAGTAACTTTAACATCTATTTCTCAACTGGATTCCACGATGGACATTTATTGCGTTTCCTATTAATTTTACCGGCAAAGATGTCAAATTTTTGAGCTTTTGTAGAACTCACATGTAAATGATGCTGTAATCTACTAAGTAAAAACTCAAACAAAGGCCAAAGTGGTTTAAATAATAAGAAAAAAGCTCAAACATTGACTTAAAATGCTACATGTGAGGCCTAACTTACACTTTGGGAGTTTGGTCAGTGAGACAGTGTATTTGTTTCATTACTACTGATACAGAAAAGCAGAGTTAGCATTTTAGCATTAGCATTTTAATTTCACTGCTAATGTCATTACTTTGTTACCTGGTCCTCAGGTTATATATGTAAAAAAAAATTTTTACATAAAGCAACTGTCAAATACATTTAGCGGAATAAAGCGACAATATTTTAGTCTCAAAGTTATAACATATACACATTGAAATACCTTAAAAAAAAAACAAGGCCCATATTCCTTTTTTCAATTGTGTCCTAAAGTTCTGTCAGTGAAACAAATGGACTTTTGTTTTTGCATGAATGTGATTTATTGCTTTTAATAGTTCTTCAGTGTACCTCAGAAACATGTAGAATTAAAATTTAAAAAAGAAATCAAACAAACAAACAAACAAACAAACTGTGTGCAGCTGGAACAAAGTGCAATAGCAGCTAACCGCTAACTGCTAATCACTATTTGCGCTGCTACAACAAACCCATGTAGAAATCTGTGCAAAAGACACAGGGTTCAACAAGCTTTGTTGTTTTTTGAAGTATTTTTATCTCTCAGTGTAACATATAACAACAGAAAACATACTAATGTGCACACTATTAACACACACACATACACAAAAAAACCGTTCAGAGTTAAACAACTTCAACAGGTAAAAGTCCATTTTAATGTGAGCTCAGTTTGATCCAGTACATCTTTAACTCTCTTGGGTCAACTCTGGATATTTTCTTTAAAAATAAATCATCTTTTAAATTGTATTACACTTCATGAATAACACCCCAGAGTTAATCTTTACACTTGGGATGTTCTATATTCCTTTTTTCATCCAGATGATCCTATATAGTATGTTATACAATATTCATATTTTCACAGAATTATATGATGTTTCAATGCGATTTACATATTTCCTGTATCGTTTAATGATACATATACTGATACAGAGACTGAGAAATGCATATGTATGGTCAGTATAACTAAACTAAAACAACAAGCCTGATGCTTTCCCACCCAGTGCACCCAATAATTCCATTTATTCATCCATTATCTATGTCCATTTGAGTTTGACAGGATGATGGAGTTGACTGTGGGTGAGACGCGAGGTCAATCATGGACAGATTCCCAGTTCATTGTAGGACAAAACTTTAATTTGATTCTATAATAGTTGTCATTATGTTGAGATTAACAAGTATCTGTGAAACTCCACTGGCATATAACACTGAGTATCCATAATCTAGAATATAGGGCATCCTGTTCATAGCAAAGTTTATTTACATGTAGGCCTGAAAGTCTAATTAGTAATACTATTATTATTTTTTTATTATATATATTAGTAAATACTTCACCAAAAATTTGTTTGGTAAATATGAAAAAGCATAAATAAAGAACTGCTGGCTGACTGGTGACAAAAGTCATATTGTGATGTTATAATTTACAGTGATTTGCTTGGTTAATTTTGCAGTTGCAGATTATTCTTTCCAAATCAACTACACAAACTCATATAAAAAACAAAAACAATATAACCCTAATTTAAAAAAAAAAAAATTCTTATCTCGGTCTGTTTGGTGTCACTGATTATATTTTGTACCTTAAATTTGTACCTTTTGTGATTAGATATAATTGCACAGGCTGACAATTTGAGTCAGTTCATTCTACAGTGTTAAAAATACTAAATCTGATTTACAGATCATGGTTTGGGTCCTGTAGTGTAAATTTAAATATTTATTCTTGCCCGCCACAATAATAATCATAATAATTATTTGCTGGTGTTTTTAGTTTTCTTTGATAATCCTGATTCGATACAGGATCAAAGCCCTTTACTTTATACAGTAAAGAACTAATAGAGAAATAAAGTCATTGACCTGTTGTGTTTCGTCCTTTAATTGTGTGTGTGTGTTTATGAGGCCTCCTCCAGAGTTTAGTGAGCAGGATGTTTGCTGATGGTCTTTGCTCAGTCTGGAACAGTAAACAGGTTCTGCTGGACCCGGGGTCGTCTCTGCCCTCTGCCTTATGGTGTGTGTTGGTCTGAGCAGACTGAAGCCTTTGTGCTCTGTACACCAGAACCTGCAGCCTGTGTTGGCCTTCACTAATTGACGGTAGGAGTTTGACTTTGCCGACTCCACCCCTGGAAGTGTGTGTTCCAAATACGCTTTACAGAGTGTGCTCAGCACCCAGGTGTGGAAGCATGAGGACGCTTAAACAAGTCATGCAGATGTGGGGTTCGGTTATTGATGCTGCTGATTCAGTTTTAGTCGGAGGAAGGGAAACAGAGACGACAAACACACTAAAATGATATTCTCCATTCTGTTTAAATCCACCTTTTAACATTAGGGTTACATTTGAGACATGTTTGAACTGATATAAGAACATTTCCACAGCAGATATTTGTACATTTGCAGTTCATTAATCCATTTGATCCTTTATTGAACAGATGATATTATTGTCACTCGTAAGTCCATTTTGTTTAGTTTATTTTACCCTCAATCGCAGCAGGGTATTTATTTTATTTTATGTAACCTTTATTTAACCAGGAAAAAGATCCCATTGAGATTAAGAACCTCTTTTCTGAGGGAGTCCTGGCCAAGAGGAAGCATAGAATACAACACACACTTACAACATACAGTTAAAACATACAATCATTTACAGGACACGTCAAACTATGGAAAACAGATGCAAGCCGTTGAGTTAGCCTCTAGCACTTTGAGTTTGGATTTAAAAGCATTCAAGGAGATCAATTCAGTCAGTTTCCAGTCTTTTAACAACATATTCCATGTTTGAGGAGCAGAGTAGATGAATGCCCTTTTACCAGCTCTGTACGAGCGAATGGCACAGAAAGGATCAACTGCCCATTTGATCGCAAGTAATAAGACTCACCACTTCTTCTTGTTATTAAACTACAGATATAGGAAGGTAATAGTCCACGTATGGCCTTGTATATAAAGGTGTACCAGTGTCCAACTCACAATGATGTGTCATGGCTTTAGAATTAGTAATAAATCGAAGAGAAGCATGATAAACTGTGTCAACCCTTTGCAGATATTGTCATCTTTTTGTTGTCCGTCTGTCCATCTGTCTGTCTGTCCGTATGTGCAAAACCTTTGGCGTGCACCAATACTTCTCAACTGGGAGGGGGCAGCAGAGCCTCAATGATGTTACGTTATTTTTTGTCATAAAATGATTCTGCTGGTCAGTCTTCACGTTAGCCTGACAGTTTTAGAAATATTTAACCAATAAAAAGTGTAGAAAACGGCTTGTGACTACATTTCTTAACTCCATTTATTTATTTTGCATATATGTTGTTTTTCCAGTTTCCTGAGAAATAACTGTTTTGGACATAAGAGGTTTCCACCTGACAGCAACAATATGTTTTCACTGACCAACAGACATATAATGATGGAAAAACATTTTTGGACACCCCATCCATCTGCGATGTATTATATTAAGAATCACTGTTCAATCACTGAATGGAACCAAGTATGGTTCCATTCTCTAAACCCACATACTGCTTTCTGCACATGCTCTGTTCCATCAAGGTCAAAACTGGATGTTACAGCAAAATAATGAAACACAATCAATAGTGAAACTGTCAAGAAATTTTTTTGTGCGAAAAATAAACAAAAAATGTGGATTTTTTTTGTGTCTGACAGCTGTTGAAACACAAAAAAGCTTTTTCCGCGAATATTTCATGATAATATTTGAATTTGTGTAACATTTTAAGGGGCGTCTGTAAACTGTTTTCCACTTCCTGCTCTGTTAATGACTAAGTGAAGACACTTGCATTGTGCTACATTGTTCAATACTATTATAGGTTTCATTATTGTTTATCTATATATTACAACACTGGTCTCAGAGCATACGTGTGTGTGTGTATCTGCACGTTTCTGAGAAATTGAGATGTTTTTAACAGGCCAATTTGTTACCTAACAGTTGAAGAACAGTCCCATCTCCACATTAAATATCTCGTCAAGTTGATCGGACCAATTTTTTGGGTGATATTAGTTATTTTGGAATACAATTGCCTTACAATCACATTACAATGCCCATGGTGGTTGTTGGGAAGCACAGTACTACACTGCATGATGGGTAATGAAGTTCTCCTCAGCATAAAAACTACCACATCTAGAACTAGAGGTTCCCCACAGGTCAACGCACTAGTTGTATCTTTTTACAAGTTTGAGTTTTTGAACAGTCCGTGGCGTTCACTATTGCTGTTGCATCCGGTGCAGAATGAGGCCTAGCATCGTCCGACTTAAAAACCATGGACTTCTTGGGTCAAGATGTTGACTTGATCAGAGTGTGTGTGGTTAAAATTCCAGTATATGCCTTAAATTTGATGGTATCTTCACACATCAGCCATCTGCACCTCTGTAACAATCAATAACAACTAATGGATTGTACTTTTTTATAACCTTTTATGAAGTGTTTCGACTTTTCTGGAAATGTGGTTCACTTGTGTTTTAGCCACATGCTAAACACCAAAACTATACGATTTTCCCTTTAAAATGAAGTTGAACACATTCGTTTTGATTGTACTTTTCATCTATTATAAGCCTAACTGTAGTTTGTTGTTTGTTAAATGTTCAGATATCGTGTGAGATGGACTTCAGATGTTCTTAAATAAATCAGACAGATGAACAAGTCGTCCCATCTTCATCCTGGCGTCCCCTCACGTATCTTCCAGGAACCGGCCGCTGAACAGCCTTATGGAAGAAGAAAGACGAGCGAAGCACAAACACTGCAATTATAACGGTGAGTCACATTGTGCGAGGCCTTCCCTGTGTGTGATTTATGAGCGTGCGCTGCCAAAAAACAAGTCGTCAAGTCTGGAACAGCGAGTGAGCGCAGCGGCGGGGAGGTGTGTTTGCAGACCGCCCCCTCGTCAGGCCTGAAACCCCAACCCCGGCCCTCTGATGTCTGTGTGTCTTCGTTAATGAAGAAATTCTGGTACCTTGGTGAGACATTGCTCTCAGCTGAGCAGACTGTGGCTTCTGGGTGCCCTCGGCCCTGTCGTACAGCGGCCCCACCCATCTGCAAACGGCCCCGGCCCTCCCCTCGGACCTTTCCTACAGCGTAACTCAGCCACACTTTAAACTACACCAAACTGGACTTTTTTTGTCTGGTATTAATGCTTTACATGTTTCCGCTGAATTCAGTCAATTTTGGTGAACGTTACAAAATCAGATAATATTTACAGACAATATAATATTTTTGTTCTCATCAATATTAGATGAATCAACTTCTAGGACAATATCAGCCCATGTCCTCAAGGATAAGTCTGTCGATACTGGATGTCCTTTAAACCAATACCATGTTGATGTTAACATTTCTTCTTTCTTAAAAGCACAATTTGTTAAAAATTTAAACTAACAGCTATGAGAATGGTTCATTTATACAGTAAAAAAACACACACAATGTAATGCAAATAAAAAAAGAAACTAAATTAGAAAGTGGTTGTTTTTTCTACTATGACCCAAAATCATTCTATTCTCCATAATTCACATTTATCGAATTCCACTTTATTTCTGTTTACATTTCTGTGATTTATTACCTTTATTTGCTAACTTTGTTAATGTTGTGCCTTCAGTTACACCAATTTATGCATAATTTAAGATTTGCAAAATGAAATGCAAAAAAACACACATACATTTGCATAATGTCAAGGATTTTGTCTCATCATCATCATCATCATCATCATCATCATCATCATCATCACCATCATAGGTTATTCCTGTTTTCAGTGTAGACAATAAAGTGTTATTACACACATTATACGTATTTATACAATAGATTTCTAAATCTTCCACTAGATGAACCTTCAAAGTGAATGTTTTGTAATGTACATACACTGTTTTAAAGTAGATCTAGTTGCTCCAAGACAAACATTTCTTTACAGTAAAACCCATTTTCTCAATAATTCTTACTATTTCACATTTTGACCCAATTTAATAAACAGCAAACCAGTAGTTTTGATCAAATTTGTCTTTATTTGTGACTGAAACTTGGTAAACTTTTATTCTGGCGATATTTTACTTGCAGACTAGTGTTACTGGACATGTATGTATGTACATATTTAATTATTTAATTAATTATGTACATTTATTTAACCAGGAAGTCCCATTGAGATTACAAATCTCTTTTGCATGGGAGACCTGTCCAAGGTAGCAGCCATACGAAGTCCAAACTATATAAAACACATACATGATACACAAAAAAACAGAACAACAATTATTTAACCTTAATGACTTCTCAAGAAACACGGTGACATTCCTCCTTCACAGCGTTCTTCATGATACTTTTAAAATCACGTTAAACACACATGACGGTTCGGACATGGTGTTAGAGTAGCTACAGGTAAAGTAACACCATGGGGGTCACATGGTTATACTCCTAAATATCATACATAAGATGATAGGCATG
>JAPTYQ010000003.1:24174525-24185029 GCA_029814465.1 Ostorhinchus cyanosoma
TAGTTTGCTATACTATGTTGCAAATATACATTAATTTTAGACAACATTTAGTCTATATGATTTATATTATTATGGACGGAGGCAGAAAAGCCAGGTGTAGATTACTGTACAAAGGGAGAATTGTATTTTTCTTGGTCAGGATATGTACAGTCAGTCCAATTTGTATTTACAATTAATACTGAACAAACAATAACTCAAACTCTGAATTATGAAAGAGCTACAGCATCTGAAACTGACCACAGTGAACATTTAACAGATAAACAGAACCACAGTGCTTCAGTTTCACACTCAGTTCGTCATGTCTTATATGGATTATGATTGTCTCTGTCAACTCACCATATATATTTTAGTAGTAGTTTTTTTTAGACTCCATTTGAATTCCAGGTGACCCTACGTGGGTCCAGACCCCAAGGTCAAAAAACACTGGCTTACACTTTATTAGTCAAGGCAGCAACAGAATAAAGTGCAAGAAAAAAGTGCACAAGGATAGTGAAAAAAAACCAAAAAAAAAACAAGACAGTGTAAAGCAAACAATATAAAACATGTGGTGCCAGACCCAACAAACCCCGCCCCTTGCACATACTTCACCCATTATAAGTAAATGAGAAGATCTTGAAAATTCATAAAAAAATTTTACTTTGACCTACTGTTCCCAAAAGGTAATCAGATCTATCCTGGGTCAATGGCAATCTATAAACTACATTTGATATGAATTTAGTGTTAACAAACCAAAAAACAAGTGGTGTCAGGCACAACAAACCCCGCCCCTCGCAAATGTTTCACTTGATTTGCTCTATCTCATATCATTGCAAAAACATACTTTTGGTGACCTTGACCTTGATCTTTGACCTACATTCACCAAAATGTAATGGGATCTATTCTGGACCACCTCGCACCTTTCCTGAAAATTTCATGGAAATTGGTCCAGTAGTTTTTGGGTAAAGTTACTGACAATCAAACAAACACACACACCGAAGAAACTCCGCCAAAAAACCAAAAACAACACCCCTCGCCTCCCCTTCGCAGATAGGGTAATAAAAAATAATTTGAGCAACAGTATTTTTTGGGCACAAGTTTATAGCCTCAAATGTGAACAAAGAATTTTGCTCCTAAGCTGTCAACAAAGTACTTAAATAGTCAAACACAAACACAAATGAGAAAATGGAGGAAAAAACAGGATTCCTCAGGCTCCGGCTGCAGGTTGAATACCTGCCGGAATCTGAGTGGTTTTCATCTCAGTAAGCAGCTTGTTCCACTTCACTGCCACTGAGTTAAGAGGAGATGACTTTCTTTTTCTTCCCTGTGTCATACCTGCAAAATAACAGTAATGAAAAGTGCAATGAGAATCATTGCGAGAATGATGTAGCCTACACTATCAGGTTTAGTGGAACAAAGTATTAATCTTTGTGTGAGCTGGAGTAGGATACAAACAAATACAGGTTCAAGTATCAGAAAAATAATTCTCTTCAACCTTCGTTCTAACACCAGAGAGAGAGAGAGAGAGAGAGAGAGAGAGAGAGAGAGAGAGCAGACATATATCTTCTGAAGTCCGTTAGAGATTCAGAATTATGCTGACAATTCTTGAATAATTTAATTGAAACATAAACTAGTGATGCAGCAGATTTGTGGGTGTATCTGGTCAGACAATTTTAATTTGGTATCAAATGTAACAGCACTAACATAAACAGCCTGACTGTAAAAGCATTATGGTACATCTTACACACCATAAAACTCTGGATATAAGCCGTCAACAGAGAAAAAGCAATGTCATTTTCTATAGTCAGTGGTTTACTGTCAGCAGATAGGAGACATACACAGCACAATAAGTACTAAATAAATCAATGAATATAGCGTACAATTAAACTGAGATTTAGTTTATGTCCTTTTGCTGCACTGAACTAAATAGGCTTAGTTTAATTACATTACCCTGAGCTGGACAACGAAGATTAAGGCTCGACTATCAAAACCCAACCTAGAACAACCCACCATATTTAATTCAGATGAGAGGTGAGAGCAGCTTCAATGAGCAGGAAGAACAGGTTTTACTCAAAAAGAAGTCAGTTTAGGCAACGCATGAGTGTGATAGAAGTGATTTTACTGTGTAAACACTGTAAACTATTATCACTGCACTATCAGTTACATACAGGATATCAAAATCTAAATCTTACTAAGTGTATTTTTCCTCATTTCTGGTCCAAATATCTCATCACAATTAAAATAAGACATAATCACCTAAAGAGTAACTTTTCAGTGAGATATAAGAACTTATTTTTAGACAATAAATCTGGAAAATCTTATTTCAAGAAATTTCAAGATTATTTTCGTGTCTTCCATTGGCAGATTTTTTAGGTTGAATTAAGCAAAAAAAAAAATCTTGAATTAAGCAAAAAATAAATAAAAATGATGTGTTGGCTTTTTTACATTAAATAATCGTCTTAACCCATAAGGACCCAGCGCTACTTTTGTATCAGTTCCCTAATGAAATTTTCTCCACATCTAATCTTTCTTTCTGATTTATCACCATTTATTATAATATTATCCTCCGTATTTTGCATTTTATCATTATAAATCAGGTATTTCCCTATATTTCATTTGTTGATCATTAACATGTTTGTAAAAGCTCAGAATAAAGTTGAGGTTTATTGTAACAAAAATGGACAAAACTGCAGAAAAACGTGACTTTTCTGGTAAAATATATCATTAACTCAGCATAAACCGAGTGTCTCCATCCACTGTCATTGATCAAACTCCATGGGTTTTACAGATGAATCGATGTTGTAGAAGATGACAGTGTTTCTATGGTAACTACGGAGCCTGTGAACATCCAAATGGCTCATATCTGATGACTATGAAAAGATGACAAACTGTATTTTACACCAATTATTTACATGTATTGATAGAATTAGTAAATCAACATGTGTTTTAGATCAGTAGATGCTTTTGGTCGGTGATGGATTTGTGGGTCTTTATGGGTTAATTGGAAACAGCATAATGCAACATTTTTTTATTTTTTTGGTATTAATCAGAGGGATGCAATTAGGGCAGCAATCATAGTAGCATATCTGACGGAACAGCTAATGAACCATTCACAGCTGTGAAGATAACACAATTTACAGCAGAGTCCATTTCCTCGTGGACAGTCCAATGCAGCACCAACCTTGTCTAAAACTGTACCCACTATCACCTCTAAGGCTCTGGAAATGTTGGTAACAAATTAATTTTCCCTTGTCTGATGTAGTGTGTTTCAGTGTTTATCTACACTTCCTCAAAGGAACTTTCAAATGCTGAGGGTTTTACCTGAGACACAGGCCAGTAATAAACCCAGCAGAACAGACCCAGTGTGACTTTTGTGGCAGTTTCTCTCTATTTAACCTTTCTTAATTGATTTATCACCATTCGTTATAATATTATTCTCTAAATTTTGCTATTTTTTGGGGTGAGAAGTATGTATTTTCCTGTATTTAATTAACTGACCAAGTAAAAGTTCATAAAAGCTGAGAGTAAAATCAACGGTTATTGTATCAAAACAGAAAAGTGAGTGTAAAATATATAATTAACTGAACATTAACCCAGTGCATCCATCCACTATCATTGATCCAACTCCATCTGATGACAATGAAAAGATGAAAAACTGCCTTTTACACCAATTATTTACATGTACTGATAGAATTAGCGAATGAAGAGTTTAGATCAGCTGATGCTTTTGGTTGACGGTGGAGGTTTGAGTATTTATGGGTTAAAGCAGAAGTTGGAAACGAATATGACTTTTTGACATATTTGCTGAAACTGTAAAAACTAAAAACGGGGGGGATAAGGATTTTCCTACTTCTCCTGGAGCCTATGCTGTAATTTGCAAGAAAACAGTGTATCTGGCACTGAACAACCAATCAGAGCCAGTTGGGCTGTGAGCAAACTGTCAATCACTGCTCATGCAAAGGCTTTGCTGCCTCCCTGTGCATTTTTGGCACAGTGTCTTCAATGAAAAACAAAAAAAAGTATTGGCAATGAAAAACTGCTCATCTACCCATTCAACAATAGTGTTCATTGCAAAGACAAGAAAATATAAAACTGAAGAGTTGGAGTGGTAAGTGGTGGTGATACCAAAGGCCTGATGCCATATTACTGCATTCGGCTGGACAGGTAATTAGACACCCCTGCATGATTTCTGTTTGGTTTGATTTGTGATAAATGTAATTACAGAGCAGAGAGACTGAATAGTGCATATCTAATGTCATTGGGATGCTGCAGTCAACTTAATGCGGGGCTGATTTGATTCAAAAGCTCCATTGTTTTACTGAAGATTGGCTGAAAATATAGCACATTCTATGGGTCTGATGCTTGTCCTGGTAATTATGTATGAGTGTTTTCAGAGATGTTTTCATCAGAAAATGTACTTGAAAGTATTTATTAACAGTGTCAAGAGTAATGTGTCACAAAAGTAATCTATTACAGTCACAGATTACTTTTTGCTGTAATGCAGTAGTACCAGGCATTACTAATTGATTTTCAGTAATATTTTTTATTTGCTTTACAGTTTTCACCCATGATTTAATTGCTCTAAAAAAAACAGCAAGACCTTAAGGAATCAAAAATGCATCTAAAATTCTGTTTCCTGTTGCTCAGCTCAGACAGTCCATTAGTCACATGGATGCATTTTTATTATTAACCCTGCTTTAAGAAGCTAGTTAGCATGATCTCTATGATCAGCAACAAGGTAAGCTAACGTTTCTATGACTAGTTACAATTCTTGATCAATTGTGGATTCATTTACCATGTTCTTCCCAGTGGGCATCTGATGTCAATTCCACATCACGCCTCATATCAAATTGTCATATTGATGTGGAATTGACAGATGCCCACTGGGTCGGTACCACGCCCCCTGTTTGAATATGTAAAATGTTGAAAAAAAAAGTAAGCATTCCTGATGGGACTTGAACATCATAGACTGTAGCGTTACTTACTGAGCTATCCATCCACATGTACATCAGGGCATATATTTGTGTCCCAAGGCTCTCGTATTGGGTGGTGGTGGGGGGGGATGTTCTACTGCGCACACACCTTTTATGATGAGTGTTACGACTCAGCTCCGCTAGAGTTTATAGCGAGTAGAGGTAGTAACGAAAGAAACCAGATGAAGAAATGGCAGCAGATGCAAAGTGCAAATTTTTTTTTATTGTAGCACAAATCAAAGTTAACACAAAATAGAGAGAGGGCCAAGTAGGTACTGGCAAAAGAAACCAATAAGAAGCTATCCTGTCCAGGGCTAGTGGGGGAGCCCAAAAGAAATGATCAACAAAAAGAACTACTTCCAGCTAAGAAAACAGAGCAGAAGGAGGCAGTGCCAAACGAAAACCGCTGCTTCTACACTGAAAGGCCACGCTTCTAAAAAATACAAGTTCAAGAGAATTTCACAATTTATATACCACAGGCCAAATCAAAAACACTACACTCACAGTGTTAAACTGGGCAATAAACAAATGAACTACAGAAGTGTTGAACAGAGCAACGGTACTAAGACAGATCATCACAAAGCAAGTCGTAACAACAGACAACAGTATTTGATGCAAACTGGGCTGATAACACACTACAGCCACACAGAGGAGACGGCTGGAAGCGGTTATATATGATGAGCATGTGGGCGGGGTCAGGGTGCCAGCATCTTCCAATCAGCTTTCTCTGGAGGAGGAAGGAAGGACATCTGCAGGACCAGACTCCGCCTTTCACAATACAAGCAAATGTTAATAAACACAAAAAGGGGGGGGGGGGGGTGAAGCAATATAGTCCATGGGCTGGAACAGTTTATATGTGACTCAAAAGTAACGCAGAGGTGGCCGACCCTGGTCCTCAAAGGCCCCTGTCCTGTGTTCTGTAGATGTTTCTGTCTTCCAACACACCTGACGGCCGTTATCGTTCTTCTGCAGAGCTTGATGACAGGCTTATCATTTGAATCAGGTGTGTTGGAAGAGGATTACATCTAAAACATGCAGGATAGGAGCTCTGTTGGACACGCCAGTTCTGAGACAGTAATATTGTAAGGTAAGGAATTACTTTTGAATAACAGTAACAAGTAATCTGTAATGGATTACAATTTGGAATGAATTTGCACAACACTATTTATTACTCTGAGACCAGTTGAGCACAGTTTTGCCAAATGTTTAACTCTTATAATGCATGACTCCTGTTGTTGATTTACTGCTTTTTTACCATCTGTTGAAAAAAATATGTATTTCAGCTGTTTTGATTGTGTACTGTGTTGTTCTGTTAAAAAAAAATACGATTGCAGGAATGTATTTAGATTAGTTTGACTCTGCTTTGCCCCAACTGGATAATTAATTTATTGGCGCCTTCTACTTCAGTACTAGAAGTTGGAAAAGTCACTGGAATGTATTAAATCACAAGCCAGCCCCATCTGGCGAGGCTAAAAGCTAATTTTAATTAAAAAATATTTTAAAACAACTGTCTTTTTTCGCCTAAAGACAAACATCCATAAAGCAATCTGTCTGATCTAATTGGTTCCGCTCTCTCCACAGGCCAGACATCACTGCAGAGACAGCCTGCCTTTGCTTCACCATGAATCAACAATCAAATCCTTCAGCACAAACTTGATACAGAATTACCATTTACATAACTGGGTACGATGACTTCTCAATCCTCCTACTTATTCCATTTTTATTCCTATGCATATAAAGTTTGACAGAGGCATCATTATTTATATTGTGAGAAGTTTTGACTTTGCAAGTTAAGTATTGTCGCAACAAAACTGACTGATCCAAATGAAGGTATAAAGGACCTGATAGAAGGATATTTATCTCTTTAACTCATTTATGCCAGTTCCCAGATGAATTTTTCTCTCTATTTAACCTTTCTTAAATGATATATCATTTTTTATATTCTCTGTGTTTTACATGTTTCACTGTAAATCATGTATTTTTGTACATTTAATTTAAATGTTCAGAAAAACTCAAAGATTATATTAAAACAAGTGATATTTTCAACTAAATATATCATTAACTGAACATAAATCAAGTGTCTCCATCCACTGTCATTGATCCAACTCCATGGGAATCAATGTTGTAGAAGATAATGTGTTTCCACGGTAACTATGGAGCCTCTGAAAGCCCCATATGGGTCATAATCTGATGACCATGAAAAGCTGAAAAACTGCATTTTACACCAATTCTTTACATGTATTGATGAGATTAATAGTTCAAGAGGTTTTAAACATTTTAGATCAGTAGATGCTTTTGGTCACCGGTGGATGTTTGAGTCTTTTTAAGGGGTTAGTTATACAATTAGGAACAAATTATTTGAGTATATATTGTACTGCAGGGTGAATTAGGAGGTCACCCATATCTGAAAGCAATCTGTAGATACAAAAAGGTCATTGAAATAAAATATGAATGTACTGTATAGTGAATAGCGATGAAAGCTTTTATATTATTGATAGAAAAATCGACTGTGTCCTAGTTGTGTTGACTAGTCTGACGCAAGTGGTCTTGTTATGCTCTTTGTATGAAGACGACAATGTTCTCACTTAAGATGTCATCATGTACGCAAAATGTCCTCCTGTGTGTGTAAATTGTTATCATCGACATGTGTCTACCGCATGCAGCAACCTCCTGACATTAGAACTTTTAGTCCTGAAGGTGTTTTCCTTTTCGACTCCTCCCACCCTCAGTCTCTTTGGTGGCCGTGTGAGCTCTGATCTGTGCACAAAAAAGGCCTCGGAATAAACGGAGCATTTCTTTTTTTACACGTAACTTGAGTAATTACAGCAAAAAAAGGCCGAACACAGAAGCTTGACATGATACGCACCCACAGGATCACACTATTGTGCGGCAAACTGACCATTCTGAAAGGTTATCTACAGCCCACTAGTCATTTTTGATTGTCTGCCTGGTTCAAGACCCCCAGGAAAATATAAACCTGGATGAGTCTCTTCAGAAAGACAGATAAAAGAGAGGCACTACTGGGATAAATCCAAGGGTTGAATCTGTTCGTGGATACAGAGACTCATAGTGGAATATTTTTTATATACTACAGACTGCACTACATACTAATTATGCACTAAAATAAAAAAAAAAAACACTAAATATGCACAAATCTCTGAAATTTTGAAGTTCACTGTCACTGTTACTTCCACAAGTTTCCCGATCGTGCAGCAACGAGATTACACACAACACAGTATGGACTTCTCTGATTGCTTTACGTGATGCACTTTTCTCATCTAATTTCAGTCTGATTGTGATAGGTGGATCGCTGCGTGCAGTGTGTGCCAGGTACTCATTCTTAATCAGTTTGCCGAAGCAAGTTTACAATATATTTATTAAACTCGAAGAGGATAGGGGAGCGCTCAAGTCAAACAACAAACAAAATCTTCTTCCAAACAAAAAGTCTTATCTCCTAAACTAATGGTAAAAAAAAAAAAAATACAAGAACTAACTTAAACTCCCTGAACCAAAACAGGAGAAAAAGGTCAAACAAAAAGAGTCACTCACTATCAAAACTAACAAACAAATTACTATTTACAACTATTTACGAATTACCACTATTATACAAAACACACAAATAAACGACACAAAAGCTGCCGATAATAACAGACAGGTCCACAGTTGGAAGCTGGCAGAGAGAGAGAGATTGCTGCAGGATCCACGGCTATTTTTAAATATCATCTTTGGTCCCAGTGATCAGCAGCTTCCTGAAAACGAACAAAACAAAAAGACACAGCGCCCCTACAGGACTGGGGGAGAAATACACAGAAACATTAACAGAAATTATCACCTCGAGTCAGAACAACATGGAGCGAATTGCTGGAAACAACACTGAAAAATGAGCAACGAAGAGAAAATCACCAAAAACAAAGACTTTTATTACATTTATGTCGACACCACACAGCTATTATTATATCCTCCTAAGTATTTTTTCGTATAGCAGGGTTAAAAAAAAAGAAAACACATTGTCAGTTTTTTCCAGTGTCGTGCAGCCCTACTTTGTACCCAGCTCCAACAGCTGTTCGTCTCTGTGCAGGTGGATTGCGCATCTGTTTCGATCTCTAAACACAGAAGAGAAGAAACACAGATAAAAATCACTGATCAATAGTCATGCGAGTGATTGACTATAAATAAGCTGCTGCAGAAGTTTACTGCCTGAGCATCTGTGATGTTTAAGTAGCTGATGTGAACAACAAACCTTACTTACCTGATGTCTGTAAAAAAAAAAAAAAAAAAAAAAAAAGTCAATATGAAATGAAAGTTATTGTGCGTACAAACACTCCTTTTACTTCTAAATACAAAACTAATCAATTGTTCCCAATACCACACTCTTACCTGTGTGATAGTGTATTTTGCAGAAGTCTGTTTTTTTTCTTTCTGTTTTCTCTCAGTTCTGATACAAAAGACTTTACTGAGATTTTATGAACACCTTTTATGGGTAGTGAATTAAATATAGGAAAAATATCAGATTTTTTGCTGAAAAATGCACAGGATAAAATAATAATGTGATAAATTACGCAGGAAAGGCTAGATGTAGTGGAAAAAAAAGAATTTGTAAGTAGGTACAAAACTAGTTTGAGGTCTTTAAGGATAAAACATTACATTTACTTCTAACATTAAGGGACATTTGAATGTGCCAGAGGTCACCAATATTAGACTATTTTTGCCAGTTTTTTTTTCTTCCCCTAGAAACTGTATCACATTCATAAATAAAAATATAACCGCATATGTTCCAACTGTAGGCATTTAGGGACATACCTGCTGACTTGGTAGATGGAATAAATAATATATTCATGAAAACACATATTAACTGTCAAATTGACTTTTTATGTGTTTTTTTATGACCTATTTTGGTAACACTAAGCCTTCATCCATATACATCCATCAATAACATCATTATTTTTGCTGAGATAGTGTTGCCATAAACAGAATTGGCTACATGTACAGTATGAGATGGATGTTTGGAGCCCAGGAATAGATGTTGTTGCATCACAAAAATATTCTATATCACGGAGTACATCCTAAAAACGTATAAATGCAATGCACAAGGTTTCAGTGTGTTCATATTGTTGTGAAATGCATCTTAGCAGGCACTTAAAACAGAAGAGAGCCACTGTCTTCAATGCAAACTGTTAAATCCGACATATAATAGATATAATGTTGAGTTGAGACATATATACTTTTAATATCAACACAACTTTTATTGACACCTTACATCAGTATTAGCGCTACACAGAGGATAAAAATATCATTTGATAATGACAGACTGTTACACTATTATTCCCTGGTTTATGAACTGTGGTTTTGAAGCCTTAGATTTGCTTTTTTTTTTCAATTTTATTTTTTTGGGTGACCATACGTAGACAGGAGGGTGGACAACGAAGAAAAAAATCACAAAGCTAATGCTACGAACATAGACCATACAGTAAAATAGCATTATTTTAAACAGAATAGGTCATTTCAGCTGCACATATTTGATAACAGCGCTATCAAATTAACATTAGCTTGAGAGA
>JAPTYQ010000003.1:24381551-24404091 GCA_029814465.1 Ostorhinchus cyanosoma
TCTGTACTGTGTTGTTGTCATGCCGTGGCTCTCGTCACTTCCTGAAGGGGGCGTGTCCAGGCCAGTCAATAGTCTGGGTAAGCGTGGTTTGCGTTTACATGCCGGCATAGCTCGATTTAGAACCGCATTATCTGGAACCAATAGTCCGATTTCTGAAACTCCAGTTCAGTTCGATTCCAGTCAGTTCAGTTTACAAATGAAGAAAGATGTTTCACAATTAAACCCACCAAACCCCCTGTATGTAACATAAATATGTAGGGTGGGTGGACAGTATGCGCTCATTGAAAATGTGTTTTGATTTATGCTCTTCACAGAAAATGAGTCAAAGCAAAAAAGAAAAAAAAAAAAATTGTTTGTTTTCTTTTGATAAAAACTGAAATCGGGTCCCACAGACCTGAACACCATACAACGGTTAATACACAAATAGCACCCACTTCTAAACCCCCTGATGGGTATGGAGGACCGACCCTGCCATATTCAAAAATAAATACAGAAATATAAAAATGGCTTGATGCATTTATTTCAAAGCCATTTTTAAAAATGTATTTTGTTCTTATATTTTTGCTTCTTTAATTCTTATCCCTGCATTTATTTATGTGTTGTTTCCCATTTACATTTCCTTTATCTCTTTTCTTATTTATTTCTAGATTTTATTCTTATCTGACATCTTAATAATTTTAATGAAGTGGGCAAATACTACTGATGGATTTTTGGGTAAACTAAATAGTCTTATTTGTCACTGTTCCTAAAAAAAAAAAAAAAAAAAAAAACTTGACGTGCTAGAAAAAAACTGTAATTTTGGAATCAGCATGACAATTTTATTTTAATCAGCATAAAAATCTAACTCAACAAAATTTTTTTTTTTTTTTTTTTCAAATTGTTCCCCAGTGTAATTTGAGAACCGACACCAAAGCAGCTCTGGGTCTTTATGGGTTAAGTGAGTTCATTTTTGTCCAAGTGTTTTGGGATCTGGATCAGCTGATGTTAGATATGAGTATGGGGCAGCTGTGGCCAAGGATCGCCAGTTCGATTCCCTGGACTGACGGACAGTTATTGCCTGATGTCCCCTTTAGCCAGGCACTTAACACCCCCCCACCCCCCTTTGCTGGTCTTAGCATGCAGTGTGTGATGCATGATCTAGTGATGGGTTAAAGTGAGGTGCACCAGTCCTGGTCCTGGATGGCTGGTATCCTGGATGTTTTAGATGTATTCTTCTTCCAACACACCGGATTTAAATGATAAACCAAGCTCTGCAGAAGAACGATAACAACCGTCAGGCATGTTGGAAGAGGGAAACATCTAAAACATGCAGGATACCAGCTCTCGAGGACCAGGATTTGAACCCCCTGGGTGGGTTAAAGGCAGAAAACAAATGTCAGTGTGTGGTGCATGTGCGTGACAAAATATTCTTTTTCTTCTAAATGTGCAGCAGAAGGTATAATTTGAGTCTCAGGTGACATTTTCTAGTTATGTTAACAAGAAAAGGGCAGACATTATCATGTGAATCCTGCTTTTTTTGGTTGTAAAACAAAACGGAATGTAGAAGAAACACTAGAGTTGAGTAGGATTCCAAAACTGAGGGGAAAACAATTTAACAAAAATGAAATGATAAAAAAAAAACCAATAATGCAACTGAAGTCCTAATTAGCTTGTTTTGATCATGGTTTTGACATTCAGTCAGTGTGTGCAGCAGCCGTTTGTGTTGACCATGTCGTCCACGCACTGTGTTCTGTTAATTAGCGCCACAGGGGAAGTAAAAAAGGACAAACACTACAAGGGCTCAAGAGAAATGTTAGGTACACTTAGCCTGGAGCCAATTATTCCTACCATTAAACTATACAGGTCGCAAATTCAGTAGAAAAAAAAAAAAAAAAAAAGATTCCCATCAAGGGGGTTGAATGTATGTCGGCATCAGGACGGTGGGGACACGGTTTATATAACACTGCCCCCATCTGGTCACTTTAAGAGGCTTTAAAATGCATCATTCACTGCCAGTCCTTGTTAAATATTAAAATCACTTTGTCCTGCAGACGGAGGAGCAGACTGGCAGCAAATCAAACACTTCTACACACAATGATAACACCGTTTACAAATGTAAATCACAGGTTATTAGGTTTAATTCTGAGCGGATTGTTCATTTTATACAGTGTCGTTTGCAGAAAAATCTCTGTATCAAAAAAAAAAAAAAAAGGAAATATTTTGTACCATTACTACATCTCGGAAATATAATTTGACAAATACTTTACAATTAAAATATGTCAGCATTACAGTAGATGTACAATATAAAGTCAATCAAATCTACACAATTTGCAGCCAACTAATTGACCTGTGTTATATAAAGTACCATAAAAGAGCCAGGAAAATAAAAGTATGTACACTTTTCCAGCTTCAATTATTCATTTAACATTACTGGAGAATTAGAGGTTCAATTTTCTATACACCCAGTTAAGGAACATAAGGTGCCTTATTACAAAAAAAAAAAAAATAATAATAATCTAGTGATATGTGCTCCATGAGAATCAGTTCAAAGATCATCAACATACAGTAAAATGCACATGTTTCGGATAATCAGTGCTCCTCATATGGAGCTCATTTACTGCCAAAACTTACACAAAACATGTTGATTATCTCAGAAGACGAACGCGACGATCTGCTTGGATACTGTCGAAAAATATCTGGCATCGTGTGGTATCGTCTCATCAGTGTAATTCACCCTCCACAGCAGCAGGTGGCAGCGTGCGTCAATTTAAAAGCACCGAATTACACGGGATATTTCTGAGCAAATCGTCAGAGCAAAAAAAAAAAAAAAACTGTTGAAAATCTTTGCAGAAAACACTTTTATACTCCAAAGACATGCTGGAGATCCTTCTATGGCACTGACTGGAATCCTTCTAAAAGTCTCGAGTCCAAACGTCACTAATGTGTAAATCTCATCGGTGTCAGTGGATGCAGCGCAAATACAGGCTCTTGTACGGTCGTTTTATTATTATTATTATGATGACGATATTATTTTAACAGCTAGCTTCAAGTAGTGTGTACAGGTGTGGAATATCAAAGAAGGAAGCTGAAAAATAAATCATTTAAGTGTTAAAGGTACGTTCTGTATTTGTAAATTACACTGTTAGTGAATTGTGAAACACGTTTGTGAAGTTTTGGCAGGAAATTTCCTCCATATACTCTATACACAGAGCTTTACTGCTGATTCAGAGACTTTCAGATAGAAATACACTCTTTTGTACCAACCCTTTTCACATCGAGTCTTAAATGTAAGAGTGTATTATTAGTAAGGCCGGTGCCACCTCGCACCTTTGTGAAGACGCGTCAGTACCGAACGTGCGCGCATGAACAGGTTTCCGGTGCAAAAGTCGGGTTTGCGTATGAGTGTAGTGGTACCGTTAACAGCGCTAACTGTTGGATTCTTCCTGTTCTGTGAAGAAGCGAGTGGTTAAAGTGAAGGCAGGTAAAGGCATGGTGATAGCGCACCCCCCCCCCCCATACACGCACATACAACCCTTTCTTTAGGGACACAGTGTAGTTCACGCTTCAGTTCAAGCTAAGTGTTTCCCAGCTGCACAGCCCTCCAGTGTGGTGGTGAGGGGGATTCCCCCGTCTTTTAGTGTTGGCACAGGGCACCTCCGACACCGAATTCACCTGGATTTCTGGAAAAAAAAAAAAAAAAAACACCGGCGGCTGAACTGTTCGAGGCTTCGTCAGCTTTCAGCGGCGTCTTTAGCTGTATTTAGTGATCAGGCAGTCGATGAAACGGTCCAGCGGGCCACGTATTCGGTTCACGGCGGGAGGAGGAGCTCGTCCTTCGTCCATTTGCGTTGTTAATCACGGTCTAAGTGCTTTTCTCGACAGCTAAGGCCGATGGAACCTGGAGGGACGAGAGGGAAAAAAGGTCAGGAGGTCTGAAGCGTCTTCGGGGTGAAAACAGGATATTTAAGCTTCTTCAAAAGAGAAAACAGTGAATAAAGAACTGATGCGCATGCTGAATAAACTCTGAGAACAGTCAAGGAGCAGAACACTGAATGTGAATTATTGATGCAGCCGTATACGCTGCGGAGCCTGACCGGGTATAGATCCTGCTTTCTTCGTGCACCTCCATCTCTGAACTCTTGAATTCGTTGAGCTCTTTGCGAATGGCAGCCTGAAAGGAGACATGAAAGAAAAATGGCGCTTCAGCAGGACTGGCTTTATCCGTTTACAGCCAAGCACAAAAGAAGAAAGGGAAGCGTGTGATCAAAGCTACATGTGTGGATGATGTCTGACTGGGAATGTTCAGGACTAACTCAGCGCAGCATCTGTTCACTCTGGAGGACAAATTAAACACCGGCTTCGCTTTGTACCAACTGTGACTCGCGATCAGGGACATTAAAGTGAATGACAGACAAAAACTAGCGGAGACATTAAACGAACAATGAGCTCCTCGACATAAAGACTCCAATGAAATAAGACAATCCCTCTTATTTTACACTGCAGTTGCTTCACTGTATATAAGAAATAACAGACACGTTATGATATTAAAAAATCTTCCATAAAAGGAAAGAATGAGCACAGAGTATCTGCCGGTTAGAGGACACCCCAATTAGGACTTTTAAGATATTTGTCAAGGTGTCGATCAAATTTAAGACCTTACTTTCACAAAAATTACAGTGTAACAGTATAGTTACAGCCTTGATCCAGTCTGAACCATGTTTTTAATAGGGTTTGCGCTTTATCCAAATAAAAACAGACTTTTTCAAAACTGCAATTTTTTCCCCCAGAAGACCTTGATTTTACAGTCGCAGAAAAAATGATTAAACCATCAAATGTCATCACAAACAATGGTTATGCAATCAGGTACTAACTCCTGCATATTTATTCCCTGCTTTCTTGAGTCTGGTTACTCATACAAATTAAAACGCAATTAGATGAAAATTTAATGATATTTCATTGTGATTAATAGAAATTAATCCACAACAACCCTGTGATTAATCTGATTAAAATTTGAATAATTTGACAGCACTAGTTTCATCATGATTTCATCTCACTTTCATCAAAAAAAGTTGTAGAATGATGTGACTTTCGTGCTCCAGATTATCGCGGTGATGCTGCTGAATTCATATACTGTACAGCTCTATTTCATAGTGTACAAAAACAAACTTTGCACAATATGAGACCTTCAGTAAAACTTTTATGTCATACTTCAGGTTATGCACTCTATCATCCATTTTGCAGGAAAAAAAAAAAATTCAATTCAAGACTCAAACTAAATAGAATCCTAGTTGACACATCTATGCAGCGGTAACCCTACACTAAAGCTGAACTGACCTGTAGAACAGCAATAAATACTAACATGTCAAAACTGTGACACGCTGAACCATAGGATTTGCTTCAGTGGATCAGATAATTCATTGTGTGAAACTCCACAGGGTTAGACGGTGCTTGCATTGCATTTCTGGGATTCTTCCTGGAAACTGAACCTGCTTGGAATGCAAATCCTCTGTGGGTTGACCGAAGTGAAAGACAGTCTTAGGTTGTGTTTCGCTAAGATGCTCTAAGCCATAGGAGCCCCACCGCTGTGAAGGCAGGTGTGTGCAGTGTGTGTTTAGCTTTACCTTGTCAGCAGGAGTGAGCTTGGTCCACGGTTTATCAGCTTTGCGGTCGTAGTCGTGGGCGTGGGTGCACTCGACGTACTCGTGGAAGCGCAGGATTTTCCTGGCCTGGAGTTCAGCCACTGTAGGTCTCTGGGACAGCTGAGGAGACAGAAAAAAAAACAACAAATGAGGAAATCCTGATTCGGGAGTGACGCATGCTGTTACTGATGATAATCCTGACGTAGGTGTTTGTGCTGAGAGTAATCATTCTCCCGCAGAGTGTGTAAAGGCTGCGTAGTTGCATCCTGACCTTTCTCGTGAGCCTCCGTTTGATCTCGCATCGCTCTAATCGTCGGTCCGCTTCATTCTTGGCTGTGGAGAGAAAACACATTCCATGAGAGGGAGAAACACTGCGGCCAGTCACAGGCCCGTTTCACCTGAGCCGCTGTCGCAACACTGGGCTTTAATCAGTGCGTGTCTCTCGCACAATGTGCTGCATTATTGTAGCGCGGCTGCAAGGCGGCGTCTGGGGTCGAGTCACCCGAGGACGACCAAGAAAAAGGATCAAAAAGTGTTGACAGATTCTGAGATGTTCTATGTGGATATGTGGTTCTGGAATCTGACTTGGCAACGCATTGACGGCAAAGTCATGTTCCGCCAAAGCAGGCTGGTTATCTGTACACTCAGTCACCGCAGGGGGGCTTTGGTTTGTACGAACAGGATCAAAGCCATAAAAGCACATGCTGCAGACGGTACAGGTGTGACTGAGTAAAAATAAAGAAAAGAACCACTTTCATGGTTCAATAGTCATGGAAAAAAATGATTAGACCATCAAAAGTCATCAAAAACAATGATTATGCATCCAAGTACTAACTCCTGTGTGTATCATGTGACTAAAACAGATAGAAAAGAAAACATGGAATGAATAAAAGCACTGTTTTTGTCAGTACAATGACATAGATATTGATGTAAGAACTGAAGTGATTTTGGTTTTTATCAAGAAAACATGTTAAATGGATAGATATCAGCTCTGAAATTCAACTACTATGAGCTATTTTTGTTGTTATCCTTATATTTGTCCAAACAAATGTACCTTTAGTTGTACCAGGCATTAAAATGAACAAGAAACTGAAGAAAATAAGTACAATAATATTTTTTTTCTACGACTGTAGTTGTATGTGACACTGTCTCTTTGACCTGATCACCCACTTAATATCCTTAGATTTTTATTCTAAAGTTACTGTGCAATAAAAGCTCTAATCACCATATAAGTCATTTCATATCTAGATCGACCATATTAATATAATATGCACAGATTTCAAAAACCTGAGTGGATGAATAGTTTCTATAGATAATGTCTTTGTGGAAAGGCCCATTTCATGTTTTTCTGCAATGTTTTTTCTATTCACTGTGATTCCAAAGACGTACTCAGCAGATTCAAGGATGGAGTTAATTTATCTGAAAATAATTCCAGGCGGCCTGTTTAGTGAATAGGTGTTATAGGGTTATGGTTGACCTACATATTCATTTGGATGATTCTATACAGGATCCTTGAGCGTATATTCAGTTAAGCATGGCAGTACAAAAACCTCTCATCATACAGAGCACTTTGCAATTAAAATCTGTTAATAATCCTGAATTCAACTCATATAGAGCAACTACTGGATGGAGCTTTTACATATGAGAAGGTTATTTATACTGAAATAGAAGATAAAGTGTCCATATTTGTGTAACTGAACTGCTGGCAGGAAATGACTCTAGTATCTAGCATGATTATTTATGATTTCCTGTGACTTGAGTCCTGATGAGGCCAAGAGATCGAACTGAACTAAATGAGAAGGAAATCATAAAACTAAGTGTTTAAAAAAAAAAGTGCGTAGTCAGAGCTTGATGACCACACATTGACTCCTTCATAACTTTTGGTCATAATGTCAGCACAAAAGGAAAACCCTGTGTGTTTTCCCTGTGGTTCTAATAAGCACTGAAATACAGCTGGAGTGATCTTAATGTGAATCGATGAGAATCACTATCCAGAGACAAACACCATGTATGTGGGTGTTGTGGTATGGGTGTATTAAGAGATATTATATATTAACTTATAATAAAGCATTTACAATTGTTTAGTCATTTCAATAAATACCAGACAGCAGTTGCTTTTCCACTGACCCTAAAATTGCACTTGTGTATAAAAATGTACCTAATATAAAAATGACAATTTCACTGAAATTCTTGTTTTTCGATGCAAAGTTTTTACGCTGGCAAAAGGTGGTTTTTCAGATGTAGTGCAATTGGTGTATCACACAAAACTGCAACGGAAAGACTTTTTCCGCAACTAGAGTCACATGAATTTAAAATAAAAAAAAACAGATGTTACAACAAGGGAAGAAGAAGAGTTTTAAAAGAAACATGGCACGATATGTGTGGACACACCAGGAAACCACATTATTTTTTTATTTAGTCACTCGGAGAGCACAGACCTCCGCTAAGGCAGAACAACCCCCCCCCCGATCATCACCAAAATGTAATCATTTGTTCCTTGAGCCAGTGTCAAAGTTTCCTGAAAATTTCCTCCAAATCCATCCATAACTTTTTGAGTTATCTTGCAAACAGACAGACAAACAAACAAACCCAGATGAAAACATAACCTCCACCATTGTTGGCGGAGGTAATAATGAATATATCTGTAAATCAACACGACATTTATGTTCGATGCCCTGTTTATGGAATGACTTCTTGTGTCATCTTGGGATAATGAATTTACAAATCATCGCATTTGTGATTTAATGGAAAAACCGACATTATGCACTTCTGTTTATTCGACATTTAGTAAATATCAGTAAAGTTTTGCACAGATGTCCAATGAAAAAGCCTCTAGTGAACATTTCATTGTCTCTCATAACAACAGAGGTAAAAACCAAACTCACAGCCTTAAATTATATTTGTCTTGGCTTATCAAGGTCACACAATATCAGACATTTAATATTCCGATTAATTAATGTTCTATTCTTCTTTTATTTGCTGAATTGTACATAATACTGATTAAAATCTGGCTCTCATCAGCTTTTGTAAACCTGGTCTTGAACCACATCCATGTGACAGAAGTAGTCCCTCTTTTAGGTCTGAGCTCCACATTTGGTCTCAGCTGGTTTATTCTCTTGTTGACCGTTAACTCAGTCTGTGTCACATTCATTTTACTTCAACCTTCATGATAATTTCCTTCCTGCATCCATGTGGAAGTAAAGAAAATGTCATCCAAATAACTACAAACAGTTTAACATGTGACGCTGTGAAATAAACTTTCACAACACTCATAATATGAATTGCTGACTTCTTCCTATTGTCATTTTGCTTGATCTTGTTTGATTTTTGCATCTAATTTTTCCATAGGTGGTTGCAGGTGCACTGTTGTAACATGTTTATCGCTGATGTTGGGGCTCTACAAAGCTCATAGAATTGTCTCTATTATGGTCAAAGTCAAACAGACAAACAATCCATCTGATTTACTCTGTGTTGTGCATATATGAGCTGTAAACTATGCATAACAGTGTATTTGGTTTGCTTTTAGTTGTAGCCTTACTCAAAAACAACTGTACGTTAATAAAGTGACTTCCTCACTAATATGATACAAAATGGTTCCATCTGCAGGGCGTTTAGGGATGATCAATAAGCCCGAGGCGAGAGGAAAAACACGCATGCCGTCAGTGGATGAATGACTAATGCCAACTATTGATTTGAACAGTGATGAGCAAAATGAAGAGTGGGCTCTCTGACCTTGTGCTGCAACGGAATCCAAATACAAAAAAAAAAAAAACCCACACACCTGAATGAAGAGGTAGTGAGAGGGATGAAGAAAAGTCTCACCTTGAAGGATGTTCCTCTGCTCCAGTTCCTCTGCTGTCGGCCTCTGACTCAGCCGCCTGATGACATAAAATAAGTCAAGTCAGTGTGATTTACAAAGGCCAATATCACAAATGTCCCTCAAGGGGCCTCGCAGGCTAAACAGTATACTATTATACTATTCAGTCTCTGTTTTAAAAGGAACATGTGAAATGTGAGTGTGTTTAACCCTGAGGGTGGAGACACTGCCACTCAAATGTATGAAAGTACAAATTACTCTATACATCATCTCTGTAAGAAGTCAAACTACATGACAGTGTGTGTATCGCAGATAAATGTCAGGTTTTTTTGTAAAGGCACAGAGATGCTGCCTTCAGGAGCTATTTACCGTGTCAGTGTTGTTCCGATCTTATTCCTCACAGCCACCCACTGCTCCCTGCTGTGCCAGCTCATGTTGTCGTGGTTCTCCTGAGCCTCCCTCTCCTCTCTCTCTTGTCTTTCCAGCCTCAGCGCTAATGTGTCCTTCCTCTTCACACGGCTAGCCAACCCACCTGTGACACAAGAGAGTCATAGATGTAAATATGAAGAACCTGATGGATGAGCTGGAGCTTCAATGAGAAGGGGAACATTAGCCTGGGTGGTATTCAGTAAGATGCCAGACAAGCTAAAGATTAACACCAATCAAGAGGAGTTAAAAGATGTTGTGTGTGATGAACATCCAGGCTCTCTCCTCTATGCCCTAAAATCTAAAATAACGATGGGGGATGTAATGTCATTCAATTGTGCTATAGAAAGAGAAGCTAGAAAATTACTATTATTGAAGCTACCGTGTTGCTTCTGTGATGAGTCTGATGGAATCTAAGCTGTCATTGATCACATTTTTGTCCCTGATATCTGTAAACCCTTGCAAAACCCTCCATCAGGGGTTAGATTTTCAAAAACTTCTGTAAGAGTTGAGATGAGGCGAAGCCTAGGTTCGTCTTTAATGCTGTTTGACAAAAATAAAGTAACATTAAAAGATCAAATTCCTCAAATTAAAAATAATAATAATAATAATCTATAATCTATGTCTATAAATTTCACATTACATACACTTATTTATGCTGTGCATTATTATTTATTTAGTATTATCATTTTTACTCCTCTTAAGTGTCATTGCCAATTTCAGCCTCAAATGTATGTATGTTAGTCCCACAGATAGTTTGGAATTTATCATAATGTACAAATACCACTAGTTGGCATAGTCCTGTTACAAAACAAATAATTTCAATTCACTAAAATGTTAGAGAACATTTCATGTGAAGGATCTGACTGAATGTTAACAGTGCAATCCTTTTTATTTGCTCTGGATGGACATTTATTAAAACAAAAAGCAAACTGAATTACCTTTGTTTATGAAATGCCCTGCATGTTAAATGAAAACCACTTAAACTTTAGTGTCACTTGAAGCCGGTGATTTTATCCACTCTGCCGTCACATTTCATTACTCAGTATCTAAAGTGCAACGTACTTGGAGGGCCTTCCTCATCTTCATCTTCATCATCATCATCTCTGTACAGGATGGGCCCGTCAGAGTCTGATTCGGACTCCTCGCTGTCTCCAGGGCCTCCTTCAGGGATTACACTGACTCGGGGGTCACCCACCAGCCCCCGGCGGCTGCGGGGCTCCAGCTCCAGCTGCCGAGGCGGTCTCGGAGGGTGCAGCTTCCGCAGCTCCTCCTCCATGTCAAAGTCATCGTCCTCTGGCCTGAAAGAGAAGGCAGCTGTGAGACCGCTGAAGAAACTCAAAGGCAAGTGTGAAAACAGACTCGTTCTATTCATTCATGGTGGAGCAAAATAAAATAGTTTTGTACCATTAAGAACCTTTAACCTTTCATTCTACCTTTTGCACAAAGCTCTAACGCTGTATGCACCTCCAACCACACTTTGCAATATGAATCTAATAAACATCAAGTTTTATAAACATACTGTGTTTGAATACAAGAAAAAAAAACTCAGTCTACATTATTCATGTGTGGCTCTACAGTGGCAAACAACAAAGCAAAGCTAAGAAATGTGCTGTTGCAGCACTAGTGTTGACTGTGTTGCTATGTCCTGTACAGTTTGTGGGTCACTCACAGCCTGAGAGGTTCAATGGTGATGGGCAGAGAGTAGCGGGAGCTCCCTCCTGCCTCTGCCATGATATCTGGAGGAGACTCAAAGAGCAGAGAGTGGGCCCTCTGGGAGCCATCGGGGTTGGGCTGAGCAGGGCCGGGGCTGGCCAGAGCTCTCTGGATCAGGATGTGCAGCGGGATGGCTGGAGGCTGGCTGGGTGGCTCTGTGGTGGGGCTGGGGGGATCGTTTTGCGTCGTGGGCATGGGCCCAGCAGAGGAGGAGGAGCTGGCTGGCGGGTTCAGAGACTGCGCCCTGGGAGGAGACGGTGGAATGTGGGACGGCGGTGAAGGCAGAGGCTCAAAAGAGATCTGTTGCGGTGCTGTTGCACTTGTCTTGTCCTCAGTGGGAACAGCAGGGGGCGCCAGAACTGGGGCAGAGGCTGGGTCATTAGTAGGAGACTCTGGTTGGACCTGGCCGGGGGCAGTGGGGTCCACAGAGTGGCGCTTGGTGACAGGTGTGGTCCTCTTTGGTGGGGTCGGAGGGGAACGTTTATGTGCTGGCACAACAATGATACCAGGCTGTGAGAGTTCAGCTGCGGATGAACAACAATCATAAAGTTAGTACCTTAATAAAGGAAACTGCTCCTTCAGATACTGTACAGTATGTGTGAGCTGCAGTGGGAACACATGATGCACATTCAGTCTGTAGAGTGAAGTTAGAGAATGGAACTAATTTACAGCCAAAACCAAAGTTTTATAAATGATTCACAGAGGGCACCATCTGCAACAAACACATGCACAACATATGGATAATACATCATGCTCCACAAACAACTACACCACATTTTTCAAGTACAAACTGAAATGAAACCTGGATATTCACTGAGATTAAAGTAAGGAAAACAAATAAACAGAGAAGATGCTCAGAAAATTTGAAAGAAAATACATTATTATAATACTGGAGATTGAAGTTAGAAATTTACAAGGAAACACTCAGGTGCCTACCTAAGCACATATATATTTGAATTAAACTGTCCTTGGTTCCACTATATTTGTGACAGAATATTATGTGGGTAAATCATCTGATGTTTAAAACATTTGAAAATAAACTCAGAAGAGGGTACATTATTTGGCAGTGCTGATTTTGGCAGAATCTGGGATAAAACAGGTGCTTTTAAATTTACCCACCTGTTGTAGATGAAAGTTATTAAATTAGTAAACAGTGTAAAGGCTGTGCCAAAAGTCTTTATTTTTACCCATCCATATTTCTCTAGCAATTACAAGGACATGCTATAGTTCTTACTGAAGCATGATGTATTAGAATATATGTTGTGTATTTGTGCAACAACTGCAACTACCCTTGCAAAACAAAATGCAACACATAATTGATGAACTGCAGAAAAAATGTTTTGTTTGTATGTTAACTTTTGGCAGAAAAGTGGCTCCATATTAGTTTCATCAAACAAACAAACAAACAAACAAACCTATGAAGGACTACCTGAGTATGAGAGAAGAAAACTGGTGAACCGCTCATTCACTGAGTGTCACACACAACATGAGCAGGCGTCAAACACTTTGCAACTCATCAAGACATTTGTTTATGTTTTTCCACTTGGACACAGTCTTTAGTAAACATCCACAGGCATTAACACGCACACACATTCGATACACTGTTAACATCCATGCAATGTCCTCTTGGCGGCGTTTAGAATAAAGTTAGCAGAGATGAAACCAGCTCTTTAGGCTGCGGTATCCATGCAGTGCTGTGTTGATGTTAAAATGGAGGTGAGGCATTTCATGTGCTATCGAGGTGGTGAATCTATACCACCGGTGAGCACGCTCTACTCGGATGCACTGAAACCTGGCGCCCCTGCAGGTACCTGAGCAGATCTGGCCAGCCCTGTGGCGCAGATACACAGGAAGAGAGAGGTAGAGGCCCAGCTCGCTCTGGCGTCTCCAGCTGGTCCAGTAACAAGGCTGCCTGACCCTAGAGCCCCTGTTCAATGAGGAAGCTGGCAAAAATGAGTGGACAAGTCAGGGACCGGGGACTGTTTACATTCCAAAGCTGGAATGAGAGGAAAACAACAGGGTACTGGATGCTTTTTCTTAGCGCTATACTGGCCAGAGGCAAAGCAATTGTTTTATGTAGAGACATTTGGAGAATGTAAAAATTCTCGTCTCCTCAGCAGATTGTGGTGTTCACTGTTGACACATAGTCCCATTATGATGCTCTGGCTCCCTGCTCATTCCGTATGGCAGAACAGCCTGCTTTCTGGGAAAAAAACAAATGTATCCTCCTTTGGAGCATGTTTATAGTGTACTCTACCTCACCAATAACACTATGTTGTGTACAGTTTGTACGAATGCTGATTACAGTTGCTGCAGCTGATCGATTAACTTAGTAACTGATTAACATTTTAACATCACTTTCTCTTCGGGTTAAGGTTATACTGTAAACTGAAAATGGACTGATTAGACTTCATCTGAAAGGTTCACATGCTAGTGTCTGCTAAAACACAACCTAAAGCAATACAGATATGACTAAAATGAAACCGTAACCCTTACCTTTTGCTTAAAGTGGATTAAACATTTAGGTGATAGTTTTGGCCCAGTTTCTGCAGATGTTTTTAGGTTTTGTACCATTTGAATCTGTATGAAAATGTCCCTCTGGGCTTAGGACTGTGATCAACTGTAAGTGCAACAGTCACAAACAGTCTGCCCAGGCTTCCCGTGTTAGGCTCCAAAAGGCTGAATAAATCAACGTTTTCTAGGTTACTTTTTTAAAATGTACAGCTTTAAATCTCTCATTCCTTTACTGTATTTTGGCAGCATTATCAATAATATCAGTATTTCATTCATTTCTACACATCTAGATTTGAAAACAAAAACATGTAATGGTTAGTAACCTCCACAGGGGTTCATGTTCTTTGTGTACCTTTTTTTTTTATTTTTATTTTTTTATAAAACTTAACACTGAAATCATGCCCAATTGTACTGGTGGATTCTGTCATTCATTTATTGGCATCACAGTAAAAAAGTTAAATTAATTCAGGCTAATAAGTGTTGCTTAATGGAAAATGTAGTTGATGATTCCTGTTGAAGATTATGAGGGCTTTTTCCCTATGCTGTTATTATGAAAAAAAAAATCAATAGAATAAGCAATAAAGAGCATAAAAAGAACATAAAATAAAGAGCATTTTCAGCCCTACTTCTGACTTTGCATGCATAATATTAGCTTTTTATTCAAGTAATTTTGTTCATGGGACAAGATCTAAAAAAAAAAAAAACACTTGGTATAGTTTACACCGTTATGTAAAATACACTATTCTTTGTGTATTTGTGTACTGTACACTGACAGGTCATTACCAGTATAAGGCCAGTGGGCCAATAAAATTCTACTGTACCACACATCAGCTACGGGAAGTGAACTGCAGTAACATGTGTAGAAACCTGATCTAACAAATAGTAGTGGAATGTGTCAGTGCCACAGACACTGTGCATTTTTCACAGCGACAGTACTGGGATAGGCTGTAAACAAGAGCAGCTGTGGCATGCTGGGACAAAGGATATGAACTACTAAAAGCCAATCAGTTTCGATCTGGTCTCTAGAGAAGTGCTGGCAAAGCATAAACGCTGCAAAGACAAGCCAGTGCGTGTCCCCTCCCCAGAGGGAAACTACACTCTAACAACATATTGGAAAATACGCCATGCAAGCCCCAACATCACTGTAATACTCATGAAATCAAAGGATTACAGTAAACAGATCATAATGTTTTTAAAGAATGTTTTGTGTAGATGAAGCTAAAGCGAAAGGAAAAACAGCAACTACCAAAAGTGTGTCGACAACGTCTGTTTCACTAAACAACTATTTCACATTGCAGTGAGTGGTGTATTTCAGCATGTAACTAGAATCACCGCCCACAGTTATACGCTTTCACCAACTACTCAAGTGTCAGTTTACATCATGTCTGTCCAGATTCAGATAATATATGTAGCAAAGACATTCACTAGTACAAGAAGTTCTCACTGTACTAGTACATATGATTCTGGTGAGAGACATACCTCCAGACTGTCTTAACAGGATAATACAATGTGGACAGGACAGAACTTTAACAGAATATTATGTCACAGTGAAAATGACCTTGGATATAAAATATCCTCTTGGGTTGCCTGATGTCTACCAAACTGTCATGACTGTGTTCAGCAAAACGTCAGGATGGACAATCATATCTCCAATGTCACAAAACTCCCCAGAAAAGCAGCGTGTGGTGTTTTAACATGTTAGATCAGATCAAAGTCTAACCCATAAACTCTTTTTTTGCACTATATTTCAACATCTGGAATGCTGTGGATCATCGTTATAATAGTTTTGGATTTTTCATTATAGTTTAGTTTTATTTAGTTCTGACTTTTTTTTCTCCAATTCAGTTAGTTTTAGTTAGTGTTTAGGTTTTGGGGTTTTTTTTTTTAGATTTTATTAGTTTTTCTTTTTTTTCTAAATGCTTAGTTTTAATATTAGTTTAAATGTTATCATATTTTTATATCTTCCTTGCTGTTGTATTCATGGAAATCCCGTACAGGACTCTGCTGCTTTCTCCTAACTTTAGTCTCCATGTTTCCAGGTAAAGCAGGGATGAGAAGTCGACTCTAAATGACAAGTGAGCAGAAGTGATGGACCGTGAAGTGCCGTATGGTGCCGGCAGCCAAAACTGCTCGAGTGAAATAAATCAATTTCATATCAATCTGACATCGGCGAAGACAAGAGCAAAGGGAATTTTATCCATATTTTTTTATATGTTTTAGTTAGTTTTGTAAGTGCACAATACAGTTTCACTTTGTTATCGTTTTTTCCTTTAATTATAGTTTGTATTTATTTCAGTTCACAAAAATGTTTTTTCAATTCTAGTTTTCATCACTTAGTTTTTGTTAATGACAATAGTGTGAAATGTGTGAGTGTTTTTCTATGGCTACATCAGTGTGGACTGTTGATGTTGTTGTGTTAATAACAGCAAAAAAAGGGCACAAGTGGGATGTGACCATCTTTGATCAGGGAGGAATTGTGATGGTTTAATCACTGGGTCAGAACATTTCCATATCGTGTTGTTCATTCCAAGTGTAAAGTGTTTAGTACCGACCAAAAATATCTAAAGAACAACTGGATCTCAACTGACTGAGCATCTATGAAAGCAGAACAGTATTAACACCTGTCTAATATGGTGTAGGCAACAGCTCTGATCTGAGGCCTAGACTCCACCGGACCTCTGAAGGTGTGCTGTGGTATCTGGACCAAGACGTTACCTGGACGTCCCTGAAGTCCTGGAAGCAGAGAGGCGGACCTCCATGGATCAGATTTATCTGTCCAACACTTCCCACAGATGATCAATCAGCTTGAGACTGAGATGTCCTTCCTTAGTCCATTTTTGGTCAGTACTAACCACTGCAGACCAGGAACATCCAACAAGACCTGCAGTTGTGGAGATACTCTGACCCAGTCGTCACTGTTACAATATGGACCTGGTATAAAACCACTCGGTTCCTAATGTTGCTCATTTTGCTGCTTCCAACACATCAACTTCAAGTGCTAAACATTCCCTTTCTGCCTCATATATTCAACCCAGTGAAAGGTCCCATTATAATGAAATAATCCATATTATTACATCTCCTCCTGTCAGTGTCCTAATGTTATGGATGACTGCTTCACAAGCAGTTTATGAACCAATCACAGCAATGTGGTGACAACACAAACCAAAACAGAACAGTGTTGCTCTTGTTGATTCATCTAGCACAAGATACTCTATTATTTCTCTGTAAACATCCACAAAACCAACAGCAGCAATAATAAATTTAACACCTCAACGACTCCGGATTATAGGGTCTAAAACAGCAGAAAACTGAATTTGATGGAAACACAACAGCAAAAAATATAGAGAAAAATATAATTATCAATACCATCAACTAGTTCAGCTGACTTTCTGCACTGGGAATATTACAGTACTATGCCACTAAAATCTTGAATCACATTAAATGACTTGCTTCTTGTTTGAGCTCAACCACGAACCACATCACAGAGCCATCTGTCAAATATACACAGTATACACAGTACTATGTCTATCACAAACAACAACCGCAACAGAGTGAGAGAAAACAACTGCAGCTGTGAAATAGGTGTGACTACAAAACCCTGCACACCCAACATACCATGCAAAGACCAGTCTCAACCGACAACTCACAAATAAAACAAAAGCCTCTGATGTCAAATTGATTCAAAAGGCTACAACGATACTGCCTGAAGAAGCCTAGCAACTTCAATATTTAATGTGCAAGAAAGACTGCAGCAGGGTTTTTGACATTTACGGCTGTTAAAGTGGTCATTGGTCAAGCTTTAAAGTTAAGCAATGCATACTTTGGCCTTTTTCCAGAAAGGATTTTAAATGCCTGAAGTAGGGAAAATATAAAGGAAAAAAAGGAAAAACAGGAGCATTTCTTAGGTTGTAGGGCTAATAAAAGAAAACAAAGACCAAAGGGAATTGTATATCTTGAGCAATTAGTTGTATGTGTGCAGTAAAAGAAGCAGAAGCAGATGCAGACTAACTCACCCAGCACTGCGGGGTTGCTGTTGCGGTTGGTGGGTTTGGGTGGAGGGACAGGAGGCTGCTTGGCATGGGGTGGGATGGGGGGTGGCGTGTCAGAGTCAGCTGGGGAGGGAGTAGCAGCGGAGGCAGGGCGAGGCAGGTCGTCGCTTATGAGCGAGACCGTCCTTGGCGGCCTGGCCACTGCTATAGCGGCGGAGCCTGAAGACGAGGAGGAGGAAGATGAGGAGGAGGAGGAAGAGGATGAAGAGCAGGAAGGGGGAGTGGAGCTCCTGCCGGGTTCAGAAGTGGAGGAAGCGGTGAGAAATTTAGGGGGGAGCAGGGCTTGTTTGGCTGGGGGAGGGTCCTGCTGGGAGTCTTTTGGTGGACGAGGGTCGGGGGCGAAGCGGACACCTGCGGACTCTACAAAGTGCACAAACAAACACAAAGACATGAACACAGACTCACAAACACGGCTTCTACTGCGCCACTTTATGGCACTCTAAAGTCTATGGAAACTCAGCCTGAAGTAGTAAAAATGCAAAGTGGATCCAAGTCAAGTGTCAAAGATTTAGGTGCATGTATTAAATGTATGTAGTATAGTATTCCTAATAATGTTGTTATTAGGGTTTAATGTTGTAAAACTAAGAATCCACATGTTTTAGTTACCTTAGAATAAGTAAATGGTTAATCACAAAAAAAACACTTAAGGAAAACCTAATGTTAGTCAACCTTGTAAAAATAAGCAGGTCTTTCCAGAGATTACCTAGGGGGCAACAGTGATCAAGGCTCTACAGTTATTATGGGATGAGAATTACATGAATCATATGATCTATAGTTTGCACACAGTAGATGGTAAGAAAGATCAAAGATGCCCAGAGAGTTCCTAATGACGTGTTTTTAAATGTCTCTCTTTTCATGTTAAATCTGTAAAATAAAAACTGATATTTATCCTCTGGCTGTTACGGCTTTAGGGGTTTAAGGTGAGCCTCTCAGGTCCACAGTTCAGTCATTACCCACAATGCCTCTGGAGAACCATCAGCAGGCTTTAGTTTGCACTCGTGTTGTTATTTCGTCATCGCATGAGTGGTCATTAAGAACTTGGTTTGAAGTGGTGAAAACACAGCACCTTTACATCTCAGCTCACACGTTGATTTATCAAATACAAGTGCAAACTAAACACACAGCTGGAGCTGAAAGCGTTCACGCCTTAAATGAATGCATTCGACAATTATAGTATGATAGTTATAGTTTATATCAGCATAACCACTTCATTTTTATTATGAGAAATTTCTAAATAACAGTAGAAAGAAGCAAAGCTCTTTGAAAAACATGAGTAATTCCAATATGTCTTGTTCATTTTTGGATAAAAGTTGAAAAATATTTGAAGGTATCATAAGCATCAGCTTCGACCCAAATAAGTTTCTGAGCAGAACAATGGCTCTAAGCAGAGCTCCAGAATGGTACAGTCACTGGTCAAGACCAATACAGTAACCAGTTTGGATTGTTCATTACAGGGTCCTGATTTTAAACCAACAGAACATTTTTGGATTGACTGCAAAGGTTAACGTGTCTCAGTGTCACAAGAGGAAAGAGAAAAAAACAAATACAAACATTGACTGTTGTACGAAACATGCTGAGAGCTAAGTTGAGGAAATGCCATCAAATGTAAAGTATATGTAACAGTGATACATGGGTCCACCTTTAACCGGTGGATTCTGCAGGTTGGTTGGCCAAAGCAGATGTGACTCCATTCTGAATAACATGCATCATTTGACTTCCTAATTCTCCTCCCTTGTTTCTGTCATTTTTGTGCTTGGTTCATGCCTCAGATCTATCATACATTTCTACAACAGTCTGCCCACCTCAGGCCGTTCCTTAATGTATGTTTTTCTTGTTGGGTGGTGTGGATTGGCTCTAACATAGGGCTGGGTGGGTGTGAAAAAAAAAATGTACTTGACCTGCTCAATACTAGTATGTAAACTTTAAATCTTTGGGAACACAATGACATTAACAAAAGAAGTAATAACATTATTGACTCTTATGGAAATTTAAGATGAAAATTCAAGTCCATGAGCTGAATGAACTTCACCAGCTAAGGTGTAAACTCTCATATGCACAGGTACTGATTAACTCCACAAGGGGAAATCCTAATGCATCCCAAGAAAATGACACCACACCAAACACAAATAAAATAAAACAAGCTCTGATCTTGACTGTGTGTATATATATATATATATATATATATATATATATATATATATCTTGTTAGGTGAAACAAGTAGAATAAATTAACCTTCCACATCACTCCCACAGGAACATGTACTGCACTGTACGCAACACATACTGATGTCGAGTAAACAACCATGTAAGACATTCTGAAATAACGCTTGGGGATCTGTAAGCATCCACAGAAACACAGGTGAACGCTGCGGAGTTGGAATGTAAAATAACTTCTGGATAGTTCTTGAGTTGATTATGTTTCTGACTGCTAATGAGATGAAGAACACTACGGCTGCTTATATTGGTACCATAACACTGAACTTGTAGAAATCCGGGGCTCTTACCTGAGCGTTCTCTGAACTCCGCAGACGGCATATACCTGGGTAAGGTACTCCTCCGGTCGGCCTCTGACGCTGGACGAATCTTTTTGTTATCCTCTGAGGAGCTCTTCTGAAGGGCAGGCCTCAAGTCCGACTCAGAAACAGGTCTCACTACTGGCCTGGTGTCCTCCACATATCGCGGCTGGGCTTCCGGCCTCTCTCTCCTTTCCTTTTCGTCCCTCCTGTCCCGGTCGTCTCTACGATCCCGTTCATTTCTCTTGGCCCAGTCGTCCCACTTGTCTCGGTCCTCTCTCTCTCCTCGTACGTCTTTTCTGTCTCTGTCCTCTCTTTCTCTGTCATCTCTGTTGTCTCTCCGGTCCCTCTCGGGCCGCCGGTCCCTGTCATCTCTCCTGTCCCTGTCGTCCCTCCTGTCTCTATCGTCTCGCTCTCGGAGCTCCCTCTCATCCCTGTCTCTTCGTTCCCTGTCCTCCCAATCCTTCCTTTCCCTCTCGTCACGGTCTCTTCTTTCTCTTTCATCTCTACCCCTTCTTTCTCTTTCGTCTCGCTCTCTCCTTTCTCTCTCGTCCCTGTCCCTTCTGTCCCTTTCGTCCCGGTCTCTCCGTTCTCTGTCATCCCTGTCTCTTCTTTCTTTCTCATCCCTGTCTCTTCTTTCTTTCTCATCCCTATCTCTTCTTTCTTTTTCATCCCTATCTCTTCTTTCTTTCTCATCTCTATCTCTTCTTTCTTTCTCATCCCTGTCTCTTCTGTCTTTCTCATCTCTTCTTTCATCCCGATCTTTTCTTTCTCTGTCATCCCGATCTCTTCTCTCTCTCTCATCTCTATCTCTTCTTTCTCTGTCATCCCTCTCCCTCCTGTCTCTCTCATCTCTCTCTCTCTCCCTCTCCCTCCTGTCTCTGTTGTCTCTGTCCCCTCTATCATCTCTCCATTCTCGCCTCTCTCTGAAGTCTTCCCTCCGGTCAGGACCTCCATCACGTTCCCTGTCATCTCTCCAGTCCCTTCTTTCCGGGTCATCCCGATCCCTTCTTCCTCTGTCGTCCCGGTCTTCTTTACCATCCCTTCTCTCGTCTCTGCGGTATCTTTCATCTTGTGGAGGTCCTCGGGGTAAAGACCCCCCTCTCTTATCATCCGATGGCAGACGGCTTCGGCGATCTACATCCACAGTGAGCCGAGCGTGAGAGTCCACATCCAGTGGGGCACGGTTGTTTCGGGAGGCGTCGGACGGGGCTCTGCCTCGACGCTCATCTACTTGGGGAGGTCTGAGGATGTTCACCTTATTATCAGACTCCCCCCGGGACACCCGCGCCCCTGCTTCTGACACCCTGTCTACGTCTATTGGCAAAGGGTGCCCATTTTTCACTGGAGGGGATTTAGAGTGGTTCACATTATTGCTCTCTGGAATCAAAGAAACAGAGAATATTCTCCCGTTAACAGTAGCTAAGAATGGGATTTCATTTCATATGTCAGTCAAACATCAGTATCTTTTTCTGCAAATTAGATGACATTTACTGGCAGCTGCAGATGTTTATTTCTTGTTGTCTGAAAGGCTCCATATTGGATTATGGCTCACAAAGCATCTGACTGTAGCTACACTGGCATTCAGGTCTGTATCAGTAGAGTCCAGATCAACACTGCTGCCAAGAAGTGGTTAAAGCATCTTGCTTAAAGTATCCAGTGGCCTATGTTGTGTGTTTAAGTCTGTGCATCACTGACTATGTGTGGAACAGTCAAGATAATGGATGAAAAATGTGAGTTTAACATTCCTAGGAGTAAGGCTGCTTTCAGGTAGCATGTTAGGCATTACTGAAATAGAAACTGACACATCAACACAAACACAAACACAATAAAATAAAAACATTGCTATAACATTATTTTCAACACTGGTATTGGAATTTAACAAAC
>JAPTYQ010000003.1:24404191-24422510 GCA_029814465.1 Ostorhinchus cyanosoma
AACACAAACACAAACACAATAAAATAAAAACATTGCTATAACATTATTTTCAACACTGGTATTGGAATTTAACAAACTGTGCATCTCTAACTATAGCCTATTCACACATACTGCTAGACTGTACGTACCATTCTCTGGGATTTCCTTTAGAACTCCTCTGGCAATCAGCTCTTGGCGACTTTTTCTAACAGAAATCTTTCTTTCCAAGGCTGAAAAAAAGCAAAAACAAAGCTATAAGTTGAAATCTAATCATCCATGCAGAAGTTACTTAATTACTGGAAAACCATGAACTTGAAGATACTGCAGTTTGACCAGGTAAAGTAAAGCAGAGCAGGGGATATGAACACTTGACCTTGAGGCAAATTGCTTATCACAGGAAGGCATATTTCACTGCATGTTTGGACACAAAAGATACTCAAGACTCAGGAGGTTTTGACATAAGGCTTAAATAATGAGGTAACTTTTCACTTTATATCTTTGATATTAGGATTAAGTGGAAGTCCTGAGTTGCCAAGAGAAGATAACTCACAAACTGCAGCACTGGGTAGACAGGGTTTTTATCGCACTTCCTCTAAAGATCGGGTGAGTAATGAAAGAAGATTTGTACAGATACAGATGTCAAAATGATTTTTCATGAATAGAAAAGATATGTGAAAACAACTGAAATGATCAAAGTTGTGGTCTAGCAAAATTTTGCTGTCTATCAATAAATAAATGAACAACATTTCAGCTCTGTAAGATATGCTGGTGACTTTTGTCAACTGTTTGAACTTTTAAGTGAAATGTGTTAAAATAAATAATTAAAAATGCCATCAACAACCATGGCAGTAGCTCTTGTAAGTTTAGTGAGAACTCCTGAACATGTCATAAATTTCAAGTTGATATTTCATTGTGTTACTGACATATTGACATCTCTTTAACAATTAAGATCAGCAAAGTCTGTAGAAGTTCCTGACTCATTTTTTGTGAAAATTCATCTGGCAGCTTATGACAAGTTGTCAAAAAAGTAGGAGGAGGAACAGAAGAAGCAGAAGAGGAACAAAGAAGCAGAAGGAGAAGAAAACAACAACAGGGCAGTGGTGCTGTCTTAACATGAAACAAACTAAGACTGACAAAACATACCTATGGATGTTGCAGTGAATTTCTCACTTGGCTTCTTCTTCCTCCATTTCCAAGGTTTGAAGATCCTTCCCATTTTGGAGAACTTGCCTTTGCGTTTGGCTGGGGGTGTTCCCCCGCTGGAGTTTCCTTCCTCCCCTCCTGTTGTGCCATGCTGCAGGTCGACCTCATCATCTGCAGGAACATGAGGGGGAGACAACACAACTTATGCAACATGCTTTCCAACCAAATGCATCACATTTGAAAGCAAATTTTCAGAGATGTGGAAGTAGAAAATATAGATTTATGCATGCCTCTTTTCACCACTGTTACAAAGTACAGTAACAGTATAATTTATTTGCAAATTTGAGTGGAAAGGTCACAAATAAAACTGAAAAAAAAAAAAAGAAATTACAAGCCTCCTGTCCTTCAATGTTCGATTTATCCTTACTTTGTAAAAAATGTAAAACAGTAAAAGAAATGTAATATTCAAGACATAAGGTAATTTTGATTAAATACATGGCACAATTTCATTGCAGCATGTATCAACTCTAACATTTCTGTCTCAAAGAAGCATGCAAATATATTAAAAACAAACAAACAAACAAACAAAAAAAAAATACACGCATACATATTCTAAGAGTCTGATGACACCTAAAGTTTATCTTTCAGGACAAACAAGTTTAATGATTAGATATTCATGTCCATATGTAGGGCCAGGCCTGAGCTACAGCTTTAATTGTGTGTCATGAGAAAAGGGCCGGACCTTTAACAATAAGGCTGGTCCAAATTCCACTCATACTGTCGGCTTTGCTGACAGCCAGACAGGAACAGTGTTTCCATTAACCTGCTTTGTATGCAATTTGAAGTTACAACCTAAAAGTCTAGGTTAGTTGCCTTTGGGTGAGTCATGCACTCCAATATGTCATGTGGTCCTGCATTTCATCTCAGGAAAAATACCATGCTCTATGTGAATGGGCAGGGCATTACTCAGACAATAAGAACTGACACTGATACTAGACAGCAATAGCAACAGTGGTTAATACAATTGAAATTGTACAACTGCCTTCACAATTTCACTGGAATGAATGTCACTTCTATTATTACTTCTGCCAAAGAGGGAGCAGTCTTTAGAGTTTTGATTGTTCAGATTGTTTGTCAGCAGGGTTATGCAAAACCTATTACATCAATTTTCATGAAATGTGGAAGAGCCGAACGCTTTAAAAAGCTAAATTTTTCAATTTCAGTTTACAGGGTTTGGTTGCATTAATGGATTCGGTGAAGTTATTCAGCCGTGGAGAGCAATTTACAGGCTGGTGTGAAATACTAAAGTAATAAGCCCCAAGAGGCCATGATTTGCAATGATTTTACAATGAATAAAGGATGTTTTTAAGTACAACATGTAGAGGAATAATAGCTAAGTAACACACAGAATCAAGAATGCAGCAGACAGCATGCTTAAACATGGGCACATACTTGACCAAGTTTAAACCAAACAAGACTGGGCAAATTCTTAACATTTATCAAGATATCACTATTAATTTGCATTTTATCACTTGCTGATATAGTGTGCAGCTTGCTTGTAATGGCCTGTTTGACTTTGAGAAGGTGTTTTGATCATGTAAAAAGATATTGTTCCACCATCTTCTCTCCTTTTGGATATAAATGCAGATGTATTCGTAGAGGTTATCATAACTACTTACAATACATAATCACTTATGTGATGTCTGTGCCTCTAGGGAATGTCAGAGTTTTTGTATACTTTTCTGCAACCCGGTCTGAATGGATCACGTGGCCTTACATTTTTACTTTTCCAGTTCTTCAGTTTTTCTCTCCGTGACCTCAGCAGGTCTCTTATGTTTTAATCTCTGTCCTCTATTCTATCCATGTGTGCCTTAAGTGCTCTGAATATATAAAAATTCATGACTAATTTGCCCGCCACAGTACAACTAATGTAGACATGCATGTGGGTTTATAGAGTATTTTACCATAACTTCAAAGGTGACCCAGCCAATCGTGACATTTTGTTCCATGACTGTGGTATGTTTAGGAGCTTGTAACATCATAAACCAGAAGAATGTAAAGAAATTTCAAGACAAAAACAGATACTTAAACAGAGACTGTGACTTAAAAGTTCCATTCCACGTTGGCCTAATTCAACTAGAAATCCAAGGACAGAATAACAAGGCGTGAAATCATTATTATAATTCTTGGGTCATGACTCGTTTTACAACAGTTGCACAACACTGGTGAATGGCAGCAGGCCTGTGGTTTAAGAGGAGTGAGGCGGGACTAACAACTGTTTAACATATATAGGAGGACAGTCAGTTGTTATGCTGAACATTATATGACAGTGTCAAGTTTCCGAGCTTGATGGGGAGACTGACAGTTTTATTAACTTTTTGTGTGTTTTCTTTTGTGGACTGTTTATTTTACTGGCTATATTATGAAACTGGAAATGCAATACTTTTTACTTTTAGTCTAGGAAAAGTAGTTGGTGATATTATTGTAGATAATCTACAATATACTCAACTACTGACTACAGTTTTGACTTAGTTTATAAGGTTTACACAATCCCTGCTAATTGTCACTGAATCCATATAATCTATAATATATAAAACATACAATCATTTTAATAGTGCAGCTCAGCAGCAGAGTTACAGTATAGTTTAAGAACTGGAGAAGAGTTGAAATGCAAAGTCACTTACTGTAATTACACCAAAAACGCTTCTTTAATCATGTCAGTGAGGACAATGAATGTAACATTAAAAGTAGTAGAGAAGAAATCAGCTGTGTTTATGATATTAATGCATGTGTAAAGCACATGTATGTAATTTCATAAAATTTATAAAGCATATACATAAAATATTTAGACAACTAAAAGTAAGGTGTATATAAATGTCTCCACTTACTGTTTAGAGGTGAGCTAATGTGTCACTTTAACTTATAGGACAGTTTATATTACGAGGAAGGTAATGCTAGTCGAGGGCTGAGGGACACAGTAGATCAGTACATCCCAGTTTGGATTAACGTCTGTGCATATCCAGAAAAAAATAGGAAATAGCAAAGTTCAGATGCATTTACTATTCTTGTATCATAATCTGTTCATGCAGTTTTCTAAATTGCTACCTCAAATTCTATTCATTTATTTTCAGTTCATTGTCAAGTCCAGGTGACTGTCTGTACCATACAATGTGATATTCTGTCACTGGATTTTGAAATTTATTGACCAACCACTATTTTCTTCTCTTCATAGTTTATTAGGCTCGAGCACTGGCACACGTGAAGGCGAGGGCCTATTAATTTTGTTTAAAATCTCAACTGAAACAAAATGGTTAAATGTTTAGTTGTGCCATCTTTGGAGTCCCCCTGAATTATCCTAAGCTCACCCTAAATACACAGAAACTAAATGTGTTAGCAGTTGTTTCTTTGATTGCCCGTAGATGTCTCCTCCTTCTCTGGAAGTCACCTAAACCTCCAGCAGAACACACCTGGATAACAGACATAATGTCTTTCTTGAAACTGGAAAAGATCTCAGAGGATCAACTGAGAAATGTTACATTACATGGAAGCCTTTCCTTTCTTGCTTTGATAAAACATCTATAGAAAACATAACAGAAACAAACTGGGTTTTTTTTGTTGTTGTTTTAATCACTACAATTATTGAAACTCTGCCTCAAAAATTATGACACATTCTGGTACGTGGCTCCTGTTCCTCATGTAACAACTATAATGAACAAAACTAATATCTACCGTGATAATTATCAATACACTAAAAACATTTTGGTTATTTCACCCAGGTCTATATAATACATGTGGACAAAGTTCCATAAAGTGTTTAAACACTGAATGAAACTAAATTGGTGTGAATAAGCCTTAAACATTGATGACCAACAATACTCTTTATGCCTTTTCAAAGATGCAACAGAATTTTTAGTTGGCACCCTTTTTAAACAAGCAGCTGCATTTATTTATTTGTTTATTTAGTAGGGATAGTACACATTAATCAACATTTCTGTAAATGTGCCAGTATTAGCAAAAAAGCTATTTTTCAACTGTTGTTGCCCACATTGATTATTCCACTTTAATAACACATTTTGTAATACATTTCATATCTCTTCACAAAGCCAAAACTTGACAAACTTTGCAGCTAATTCAGTATTTATACCCATATAAATAAAATAAAATCTGAGTCATTCTATTATTAAACTACTTCAAAAGAGACTGTAATTAATGCATGCACTGGAAAAAAAAAAATATTGCTTGAATTAAGAAAAAAAAAATCTGCGAATGGAACAAGTGAAAATTATCTTGGTAAGCTTTCTTGAAATAAGATTTTCCAGATCTATTGTTTGAAAATAAGTTCTTATATCTCACTGAAAACTTACTCTTTAGGTGATTATGTCTTATTTTAAGTGTGATGAGATATTTTGATGAGAAATGAGAAAAATACACTTGGTAAGATTTAGATTTTTGTAGTGTGAGCTGCAAAATGATGAATGAAATTAAAGGGTAACATAAACACTGATGGAAACAGGGTGAACAAAAAGAAAACACAAGGTCTTTATCCTCTTTACTGCACCCTAAAAGCCACATGACACTGTTAGAAAAACTGTACTGTGTCCTTCAGGATTCTCACACATGTGCTGATGGATTAAAAGTCAATTGCTACCTCACAACCACCACAGAAGCCATGTTCAAAGAATGAGATTGTTTCAGGTTGAGGATAAACATTGTCAGTATTATGAATAAGACCAAAAAGATCTGGACCCTTAGATAAAAAAATAAATAAATAAAAACAGCCTCACTGTTTACAGAATATATGTGTTTAAGACTAATGGATCAGGCTTTATTCCCTTGTAAAAATATTTGATCAATCAGGAATATGTGAGCTGACAACGCACAGTTTGTGACAAATTATCTGTGCCTCCCTGCTGTTCAGTTTTATCCATGTAGGATATAACCCATATGCTGTGGATAATCAACGCTGTATTTTACACCTGTCAGACAGAAGAGCTCACTGAAAGCAGTCCATTACCACCCTTCATTATATTTAATATAATACCAAGATAAATGTATATATCCACTACAACGTCTGTGCTGTGATACTACTGAACCTTTAACTACAGTCTATACAAAAAACAGACAAAACCATCATGAACATTTACTGGTTTGTGGCCTAGTTTTCATTTTGTCCAGTGGTTTTTTTTGGCGTTGTAGGTGCCCATTTTCAGATAAGAGGGTGTAGTTTGGGAAGAGAAGGGTCTGAAACTCACCAAACTAAAAGTACTGGAAACACTGACCACAATGACTAACACCATTATTCTAAACACAACAACTAATCTCAGCCATGTGACAAATATTAACACATACTTGTGTATTTGACGACACTAATGTCAACATCTCATAATGTAGCCAATTAACACACTAATTAAACACCATGAAATCTCAGGTGTAACCTGTTATCGACTATGATTAATTATCACATCCAGTTTGGGCATTTCTACAGTTAGCCTATCTGCATCATCATGAGCATATAAAATAGCCAACATTATATATTTTTCAGCTCATGTTTCTGTTGATAGTTATAAAACTTAACACCAAGATTTTAATGTTTACTGTTCATATTAGTCTCACTGATTACTAATAAGTGGTATCAACCTGAGAAAAAAAAGGGTGAAAACACTGATTACAGTACTTGATTAGTACTAATCAATGCTAACAATAGATATTATAGATAAGATACACCATTAGCCCGGGCGTTGTTACAATGCAGTGCTAGTATGTCAGAAACCTTTGACATTGTCTTGTTACTGTAGCTTCTTAACCACTACCACCAAAAATATAGGTTTTATTCAGTAAAAAGAAGCTCAGACACAACTTAACTGTCATAAAGAGTTGGAAAATTAGGTAAAGAGCCACTATTTTTTTTTAATTTTTTTAATAGGCTGTAAAACCAGGCTGCAGCGAAAACACTGTTTCATTTCTCTCTTTTATTGGCAAGCAGAGAAGTTCACCACGACTGTCGTGTAACATTAGCAACAGCATGTCACTGTTGATCAGTAAAGTATGTCTGACTCTTCCAGCTGAGGTATATTCAGTTCTTTTCCATTCCATGTTTACATTATTTAGTCTGCACACTGTATGAGTTGTAGCAGCCTGTGTGGAGCATGTGTGAAATCTCATGCTGAAATGCAGGCATACAAAGGTCAGTGAACTCTGCAGTGCACGGGCCCTCACAGCTATTTCTGACACATAACGCCGACACCAGTGGGTGTTAAAATGAGAAGGGTGGGGTGGCAGTGAACTGAGAGAACACTGATGTGGTTCAACTGAGCGGAATCAAAGTGTGATGTGGTGACCTTGTGTTAGAGCATATCGTGACACTTTTGAGGCGGCGGTTTTTCACCCAGCAACAAGACAATAAAAGGTAACGACGTCTGAGAGATGAGGAGTGGGATGGTCAAGGCTAAAAGGTTACACAACTCAGAGTAAATGTCAACACAGAGGCCACAGCCCCACATTTACAAACTGTCTCTGACCAGAACTTTTCCCCACAATCTAGTAGAAAACAGCCTAAACTTCTACAAAACATAAGCCATTCCAATTCAGTGACTATCAAAAGCATGAAACTGTGCTCACCAGAGGGGTGTTAATGCAGTATCCTGTAGCCCTGTGGTATAGCATGTCCATATGACTCATGCCAATCACATGACATGTTGACACCAACTATACAGCATAGCACATGAGATAAAAATACATTTTGCTTGTGGAGCAAATATTTATCAAACAGGATGTTGCTTGGAGGATGTTAGATTTCTTCATCAGTGCAAGATCAAAGTAAGTACTTCCAGAATTGCCTGGAGCAAGCACAAGACGTTACAACAAGCAAATAAATATACAAACCCACTTGCCCAATCAGGCAAATCGTAGCAAATATTTAATCGTATTATTTTTCTCCAGTTAATGAGGGTATGAGCTAAGGAGAAAAATATCTGACTTTCTCACCTCTGCTGAGAGTTGCACATGCAGAGACGATAGGGCAAACAAAGAGTGGCGGCAGGTTTGTTTAGTATCCCCATTAGCTACAATACTGTAGCAGCCATTCAGATACAGATGCTTAGGAGCTGAATTGCAAGTAAGAATTTCAGAGGAAGTGTGTGAAAGTCCAACTCTGTTTTCAGCTAGAAACAAGTTTTATAGTAAAACTAATAAAACCAGCTGTTTTTCCAAAGGCGTATTTATGTAGGACTAGAAGTGCCACAACAAGAAAACATCTTGGTTTTTGTCATTTAATAACTGCTAGTAAATGAAAGGGTTTGTATCTGGGCTAGTAGAATTCTCGCCCACTTGCTGAGCTGGGCAAAAAAAAAAGTAATGTTTAACCTTGCCGCATTAAAAAATGTTCCTCAAGTGAACACAAGTCACAATAAGGCAAATATTCATGTATTACTTTAGATGGGTTCTAGATTATGGACCTAATAACGGTATGATACAGAGAACAGGACTGACAATAGGATTGTGGTACATATATGTCAAACTGAACCAGCTGAAACTGTAACAGTACGATGAACTGAGCAAATACTGCTTGAAAGTGGATCCTTATTTATACAGCATAAACAGGTTCTCAAAGTTTGCACTGTTATTAACATTAACCAAAACGATAAGGACTTTATAGCTCTCTGTATGACTTGAGTGAAGCTTTACATAGGTCCAACGACCAAATCCACACAGAGAGAAATGGTGTCAGCTCGTGCCTTGTACCCCCAAATCTCGTTTTACTGCAATGCTTCCACAGGGAGATGGAGAGCAGAGTAAAGACAGAGAGAAGTTTGTGTGGTTTGTACATTTCACAATCACCACATTCCATCTGCATGCATTCTTCTACACCTGTCTGTGCCTGCCGCCATCCAGTTTCTCGCTGGTCTGAAAACACCTGCTCGTATCCAGCACGTAGAGCAAATATTGTCTTTTCAGTCTTTACAAACAGCAAAAGCTTATTCCTTCGTCTCAGATGAAGTGTGTTCACTCCTGAACCTCTTGCCTTGCACTCACCCGTGTTATGTTGGCCTGGTTGCTGGGTCACTGTCTCACTGCTAGCACTGTGTCCCATGCTACGACTCCTGTCCCAGCTGGCCTGCCGGGCCCTGCCTCTCCTGAGGCCCCAGCAGGAACAGAAAACCTAAAGCCACTTCGCTTTTCCTCAACCAGACATAGAGCTTCTGTAACTCAAGAAGTATCGTGACTGCTCACTTACGTCGTTTAGTCTGTCTTGTCTCTACAGTCTTGCCCTCCTCCTCCCTAAAGTCCTGTGATTTGGTTCTTCCCTCCCTCTAAAACTCAAACACACTTGCTTGTTTCTTAAGTCCCTCCCTTCCTGGAGCTGACTTCATAAATAAGGTACGCCAATAAGGTAATCCAACAGTCTGCAGATGCCTTTCATTCCTGAGAGCAGATTTTTGGGGGCAAAGTTCATCGTAGTCGAGCTTTGAGGTCTGGCCGGTCCAGCCGTCAAAAGCCTTGAGGGATTTGCGATGCAGTCTGCCCCCCCTCGAGCAGCGTTTCACACAGACTGGCAAAACACTACTCCCTGAAGGGTGAGGGGCGGGTTCTGCACGCCGAGGTAATTTGAGAAGTGGAAGGTGAGCCCAGCCAAGGTGGAGCTCAGTGCCAGAGAAGAGGAAGTGACACCACAGAGGTGTCCAATAACACTCCAGGGATTGTCCTTTTAAACTATGAAACGCAAGCTCAAAGCAATACTGCTTCTATCAGATGTTAATGTAACAACATAGTGTTATAGCAACGACAATGACAGTTCTTCCAGATTTGGTCGAGTATGTAGCTTAATACTTTTACAACCCAATTTAATATATTAAACCATGAAAACAGAAGCAACACAGACAAGTGACTTACACAAAACAACTGCGAAAATACTAGGTCAAAACCTTCTAAAAGCCTTAATCTCACCAACATCCCAAACATACAAGACAGAACGAGGACAGCCTGTGTCTGAGCATTTCTATCAAAACACTGAGTCATGAGGTAATCATTGAGTGGGAGTTAAAGAGGTCCTCTTTACAAGTAAGAGACTAAGTTACAAAAAAAGAAGACCATTTGTACATAGAGTGATCCGAGCCTTATTCACGGACAAGAGGAATTATCCTCCAATACACAAACTGAGAGCATAAATAAGAACATTACCACAAAGCAACAGAGGCTGAGCTCCGGTTAATCCTAAAATGCACCATTAGTCTGGGTTACTTTTACTGTTCATCAACTCTGAACTTCAGCTTTGTGAGACATTGAAGAACCAACTATCATGTTGTTTTAGGACAGTCCAGTTATCAAAAGTCTAAAGATACACCAGCTGCAATTTCCTTGACCGATTCACATGTAATATTGTTCTTAACTTTTACCTGCTGATTCTGGTTCTGGACATTCAGTTTTCTTTCTATGCGCACTGTACAGAGCTTTTTATACAAATTAAAATCAAAAAATAAACTGCAATATATTCCACATAAACAATTATGAAGGTAACATGATCAATCATGTCTGTCCGTCAACAGGGATCATGCCAAAACAAAAAGCATGGCCCATGTTCTACCTGAGGAGGAGAGTTATGTACAAAAATGAAACTTGTTTTCATTTCATTCTGGGTTCGACTGAATTACTGATCTGGTACAGTTTCAGACTACCCTTCTACACACCACTGTTACGGTGTTTACACAGCAGATGTACTCATTTTACTTGGGAAGTCAAAATATGCTCATTGTGTCTTTTTCAGTGACAATGAACTGTATGTGAGGTTGTGATATTGTCTGCGTCACTGCACATATAACATAACTGTCACATCGTTCATATATAGTTATCTCTTCCAGTAATGGCCCAGATATCAGTTAAGACAGATCCACTTCCATTCACCAACCAATCAGTACACCAATCCATGTCACACGTGTGGATTTAATAGTAAGAAAGAGTCTGTCCCGAACCAAAAATACACATAACTGATGCACATTTCATGTAATACTCGTTCAAAGCTTCAAATTTGGGCCAAGAACATCCCACAATCCACCATGTCCCCATGCAGCAGGGTGATATGATTATATGTGTCACGTGATACACCAGCACAGACTGTTCATACTGCTCCAACTACAGAATCTTGTGTGATTTTGCAGTATCACTATTTTAGATGTCAAGCAATGTAATGTATAATAGCAGTCTCATCTGTATTATCTGGACTTTCCAAATTACCAGACATTTCTACACTGTATTTTATTTTAACTAAGCTTCATCTTTAGTTCAGATATTCAAGCTCCAGGTTTACAGTTCTGCATTTTCTTCTGAACTCAGTTTTTGTCTATTATAAAGCAGTTGTTTAATTCATTCATCTTCTGAACTGCTATATATCCTGTATTGAGATGGTTGCAGGGGTGTTGGAGCTAGTTCATTGCAGGGTTGATAACCAATCACTCTCACAGTCACACACCTATGGGAAATTTAGCTTAACAAATTAATGTAGTTATTTGGTTGATATGTGCAGAAATTCCAAACAAAACAATGAAATTTAGTTTACAAAAAAACTATTTACTGTTATAACCCATTAGCACAATATAACACTATATATACTATATTTGACTAAGCAATGTGTGAAATTATCCGTCATTACATGCATTACAAGTAGTTACCAATAAAAGAGGACCACAAGTATATATATATAAAAAAAAGAATCTACAGAATTGAGAATGACATTTCATGAAATAACACTGTGCAAGGTATTTAGTAATAAATGTGTCTTAAATAATATCTGGATCAATTAGTAGAAAAAAAAAAACTATTTAATGCTCATCTTAGAGCAAAAATTAATTTCCAGTGGCTTATGCTTCATGCAGTATTCATCTTAAATCAACTGGCTGCTGTCATGTTTTTTTTTTGTTTTATTTAGTATTGGTTTTATTGTTCTTAATTGTACAGCTTTTATGTCTTTTTAATCTATTCTTGTATTTTATTTGTTTATTTTGGTTTTATTTATTCTTCTGTAGAGAACTTTGGTCCACTGTGGTCGACTTAAAGTTCTTTACAAATAAAGTTGGATTGGATCGCAAGCAACGTTTTGGATGGATCCTTGTAAATAGTCCAGAGATCTGGCAAAACTCTACATGCATACAGTCTCAATGTCTAAGACACTGATGACAATCCCCAGAAAGACATCACACTTTCGGCTACCTGACAATTTTTGTAAAACAAAGTGTGAGAGTTGGACAGACCGTTTGTAATTTGTTTCCTGTTGCTCCCTCTGCAGTCCAGTTAAAGCTACGACACATTTCTGACATAGGAATGTGTGGAATCTGAGACCACATGTTGAACTTCGGTATAAAAATGACAACTTGACAAACAATGGTGAAACCCACTGGTAAATGACACCGAGGTGTGTCATTCTTTGACTTATGACTCAGAGCAACACACAAAAGTCTCTGCATTCTTTCCAAATAGTAGCAGCAGATGGAGACAAACACATATTCAGGTTTCTAAATGGACATGAGAACATCAAGGCCTAGCTCAACAAAAAAAAAGTCTACTTGATGACTAACCAAAAAACATCGCAACAAAGTCATCATGACAATGTAAACACAAGCAAACAGTGGTATAACCCAATAGGAGGCCCTGGGTGAAAGGACTGCACCCTTTGGGATCAAAGTACAAAGACATGTGAGGCAATCCAGCCTCCACGTCAGGAAAAATGTTTGTAGAATACAGCTGAGGAGGAAGTGTGGGTCGTTTTACTTCAAGCCACAGGGCTGGTCATGGGTCAGGAGATCAGCACACCTTAATCTGTTCCTGCCATGGCCCAGTTGTGAACAAGCTTCCCTTGGGTCCATGCCATGACCTAAACTGGCAATTCAGTGGACCCAAGAGATAAACACAAATTAGTCTCAATAGCAGTGAGGAACACTTTCATGACACCAAACTGCTTACATATTGTTAACTATGAAATAATAATTTGTCTTTTAGCACCAAAATTTTATACCTGAGGAGAACATCATGAACATCAATGCAGCCAAGTCAATAATCACTGACTTTATCAACCGGTAATGACGTTGAAAATCAATTGCCAAATGATTAGACTAGTCTACAATGTCTTTTTTATAAATTATCTGCCCCACAGATTAAATGTGGCAAATCTTCCACACTTTAATGAGATGAATTGGAAAACAGATGACAATAGTGCTGGTTAGCTGATATATTCAATGTATATAATAAGTGCCATCACTCATATATATTGGTTTATATATTGGTATAAATCCTCACCAAGAAAGAGCATGTGGATATTTTGTAATGTGCAGGCAGGGTTTTCAAGTAGATCTATTTAATATTTTTTATTTATTTAACCTCTATTTAATCAGGTTAGACAGGTTAAGAAAACATTGTTGTTTACAATTGAGGCCAGGCATGGAACTCTGACAGAAACATTACTTTTGACTGAAACCTATTTGGACCAAAGACTGTATCTTACAAACCGAAGCAAACCTGCATTTTGACTTCTTTTTTCTTTATTAGTGACTCAGACTTGGTAATGCTTCACTGCTTATTCTGGAGGCATTTGAATTGTTGACCAGTGTTATAGAGGTAGACAGATATATCAGCTGGCTGATATATCGGGCCGATATATTGTTTTTTGTTTTTTTTCCCAATATCAGCCTTAAATTTTTTTTTGAAAGCCAGTATTTGATCAGTAGTAAAAATGTAACAAGATATTTAATTGGGCACCTATGTGGGTAACAATTGAAGTTCAATGCTAAATGTTAAAGAGTACTATGTATGCGTGTATTAATAATTTCATTTATATTATTGTGTAAAATTCAATTGTGTTTTACAATTTGTATTGTATATGCTTTCAAAAATAAATACATAAATAAATAGGCCTTAAATATTGGCCTTAAAAAAATCGGCTTCAGATATAGGCCAGAAGCTGACCAAATTTGTTCAAAATCTGCATCAGCCTTAGAAAAACCCATATCAGTCGACCTCTACAGTGTTACCTCGATGCCATAGACTAATGCTAATTTTTCAGGTGGTGGGTTTAGGTTCATAAGTGGATCTGACTGGACCACACAATCTGATGTCGTATTTATTTTGATAGACATGTGAAAAAGAGTTGTACGATATTTGACAGAGAGATGACATGACAGATTAAGTTTGTCCACGTCCCTGGATACGTTAAACATGAATTTATGTATAGCAGTGATTAAAAGGGATTGAAATCCACAGAGCTCACAGAAGGGAACATGATACAGAAGATAATTTAGAATCACATCAGCTGTTACAGTAAATAAGGTAGTTTTAATGTTTGTCTTACATAACTGTTTTCTGTTGTCATGGTGTTGAAACACGAAACTAAACACTTTAAACAGACTAGGTAAATTAAACAACAATATGTGAAATAATGAGCTTCCAGAGGATTAAGCGATTGTGAAGAATGAACAAACAAATCAACATGTTACAAAGACCTGGTGACACTTACTAAAAATAAAATCTCAGGTAATTTTATGGATGATTCACACTATTCAAGTGTTTTTTTTTCTGTCAGAAGGAACTCCAGATAAAGCATGACTCAAAGCTAGTTTTCCTATTAAATTAGTCATAATTGTGTACTACAAAATATCCACTATAAATACCACTACGACTATTACTATTAATATTATAGTAGTAGGGAAACAGGTTTTGAGTTTCTGTTGCACAAGAAATGTCTCCAGAGGAAGCACAGCCTTTGACTTGACAATTCAGACACTTTTCATCAATTAAAAAGCAAAAACCTGATTAATCTGATTAACTCAATATACAGTCCAGCCTCAGATTTTTTTAATGTGATGAATCTCCTTTCAGAATATAGAAAAAGCACAAACACTACAAAGTAAAACTAAGAATTTAAACTGATCTTCTAAAACTGGTATTGCCAAATCTTTGGCTCAGAAACAGTATCAGTACTGAAACCGTTAAATGATGCCACACCTTATGTCTGTCTTATGTATAGACATTTTTTCGTCAGTATTTTAGTAAAACTTTACATCTTAAATAAAATACACACTAATGATTGAATGTACTCACACATGTATTCAGACTGTACAGCCATCCCTGGTGTTCTCCCACCGTTGTCACAAACACAATACAACAGAGTAGAAAAGGAGCCTGTGTGAACCGGTTGGTGTATATGTGATCTGTTCAGTGATCGAGGTCAGCCGTGAAACAGACACAAGGCCATGTGTGACAGCGTAAGAACCCAAGAGCTGGAACCCGCAGGTGTGTCCTCTGGCTAGCAGCCAATCAGATAGCAGCAGTGTCAACACGGCCCTGCGTCACAGGTCCAGCCCCTTAACGGACAGCTCTACGGTGTAGCATGAGGTTTGTTGACTCAGCACTATCAGCCATCATGATACTATGATTAAGATCTCACTCTCGCCACTACGTATCTTAAATCAAGCTTTTAAAAACATTGCATTGGTGGACAGCAGGCTTTCAAGGGTTTAGGAGCATAATGTGAAGATTTGAGCAGATTTATCAAAAGAAAAGAGAGTTTTTCTTACCAGGATTTTCCATTACAGTCTCTAAAACTCAGCAGCCAGCAGCTCCTGAATCAAATGGAAAAAGAAAACCATTATTAAGCCATCCATACATTTCCTTTTTCGCTTGTTTTGACGTTCCCTCTGTAAAACCAACAGACTTTTTAGCTTGTCTCAGTAAAATCTGATTTGTGCTCCAAGAGGAAATACTAGTGTCTTTTTAAGAGGAGAATATATGAGCAGTCCGACAGATTTATCACTCCAGGCTAATTCACAACACTTTTTTTTTTACAAAAAGCAGCAATTATGGAGGTAAATTCTTCATTGTATGAGACTCCTAGGAGTTTTCCTTATTGTTTAGTAAATCAATGAATGACTCCCTCTGCAGCTCAGTGAATGAGTTGTTCTCTGCAGCTAATGAGGGTCATTCTGAAGCCAAACAAAAGTACTGTTGTGTTACCTAAAACAAAAAGTGCATTAATTAGCACACACACCAAGTAAAAATCTATTATGAAGCCTAAAACACCAAAAGGCCTAATTTATTTATCTAATAGAGGATTTTCTTTTAATGTGAGTTGAAAAGACTGCCACAATTATAAAGTTCAACCAACTGCATAAACCCATTTAAGTCTTATTAGTATGCAGGCCTATAGAGGCAAAAGATCTCTCATTATCCAAAGCACTTTCTTTGAAATAACATTCTGTTTACGAATTGATGAAATCTTTTTCCCCGTAAGAGATGATGAATGGTAACTTTCAGGATTATGAAAAACATCCAATATTAAAACAGACTACATTTGGAAACTAAAAGCCAATACACTGAGCTAAATAAACACAGAGCTGTCAAGAATGTGGACCAGTAACAAACTGGCTTCTTTACTTCAATAGCTAACGATCCTTCTGTAGAAATGGAGATGGGAGGACATCACTGACCTATTTATATTGGGTCACCAATTGGCAGAAAAAAACACATAACGATGCTATGGTTTGGGAATTCATTAGTTCATTACTTCTTTGTAGTTCAGATGTGTGAAGCACTCCATCTCTCTCTTTTCACAAACTTGAATCTGAAAACACACCCTCTGGCTGAAGTAATACAGGCTGCAGTTTCAGTTATTCCTTCCAGAGCTGGGCAATATGGCTAAAAAACATCTCATTATTCTTAAATCTCCAGTGGGGAAGGTTTTCAGCAATTTACAGGGATCGAATTATAGAAATTTAACTGGAAAACAATTGCGTATTTTTATTAATGTACGACAGACACGGATGATCTCAACAAAAGATCATAAGCTGATATTTAAGGTACTATCAAGATCGACAGTCTGATCACAATGTTTGTCATCTTATGAAGTGTAGGCAAATTAAGTTTTTCTCTCGTTTTCTGTGGTTTCTGGGGCATTAGTCTGTATGTGATGGGTTCTTCTATTATTTGGTGAGAAACATCACTATTTTGGTGTTCATAAAACTGTAGTGGAGCCCTATTTCGTCTCAGTGGAGTTTCACAGTGAAACTAATGTTTTCACGCGAGAATAACACTGACTATTAGAGTAAATCATACTAAACGCACTTCGGAGTTTAGAAGTTGAATCTGCAGCAGAGGGACTCAAAAGAACTCTTCACCATTCCTTCAGCAGCAGCAAAACAACATATTACATAAAGTCCACAAGTTCATGTGAAAACTGAACACTTTAGTTGTGGACAGTGAAGCATCACAGTGACAAAGGGAACTATTGATGTAACGATTAGAGAGTTTGGTGCTACAATTACTGTCATAGAAAAAAATTGCAGTTTCACGATTACTACGATTATTTTGGGGGGGGTTTATATGTGGGGGTGCGGTCCATGCCACAGGTCAGCTTGTTCCTTCTCCGAATGTTGAATGCAGTGCTTCTGTGACATTGTTTTCGTTCCGTGTGGGAAGCGCACATTGACCTGTCTTTGGTTCCGATCTTAATCTACTAGTACAGTTTAAATAAGACAGCTTTTGGCAGCCTTGATGATTAATTAACCCTGGCGTTTAAAATCGGGATTAATCGTAACACCATGACATCGTTACAACCCTAGACTGAACTAAACTCAACCTCATATACTGTGCTTGTGACACTGAGGCTAGTGCAACATCCAATATGAAATAAATTATACAGATAACCGGTTCATTTCAAAATAATGTTAGCTGAGTAGGAAAGTTTTGAAAGCACAGTTATTTATTTAATTTTGCTGGCATGATATGTATGATCAATCTGAAACTTAAAGTCATATGATGAATTACAATCAGTGATGATCTAATATCCTCAGCTCTGGTGTAAAATCACCCAGAAATAAGAATCTGTGCATTTTTATTTATACCTACAAGTCATCTTTCAGAGTCTGATAAGTTCCACTGTTATTTGTCTAAAGCTCACAACAACAACTTTATATGTTTTTGTTTAGGGTAGGATGCACCCAGCCTTAAGGTATAACTAGAAAAAGACAAAAACACTGACTTTAATGAAAGATTTTAAGATTTTTAGTGTCCCCTGTATATCGAGGTGAGGCCACGACAGAGTTGTGCAATTTGCACCTTCACCACTAGATGCCACTAAATACCATACACTGAACCTTTAGGAGAAAAAGTGATATATGATCTAATGACAAAAACACAGCATGTAAATAGCAAATACCAAAGA
>JAPTYQ010000003.1:24422610-24434147 GCA_029814465.1 Ostorhinchus cyanosoma
TTGCTTGATTGATTGATTGATTGATTGATTGATTGATTGATTGATTGATTGATTGATTGATTGATTGATTGATTGATGGCAAGACAAATAACACTTTTACCTATGATTTGGTTTGAAATTGACACGTGATTTTCAAACTTTCATGCTTTTGTAGAACACAGTGTCACGGTCAGATAAAGATTTCAGTGACATGCATAAACACAACCTTGCACCATCCTTCTCACTGAACTTCACAGTAATGATTCAAAAGAAAGCCCAGCATGTAATTGGTCCAAATCAGAAGGTGTGGTTTTGACCATGACGCTCGCGGTGGGCTGGTCCGTGCAGAGGTTGCACTTTGGAATGTCAGAGTCCTTTGACAAACAGCTAAAGCCCAGTACACTAACAGGAGACAAGTATCTTATCAAGCCACCTACTAATATGTTTTGATAAAGCACTGAAGCGTTTGTAATTCATTTTTTATAGCGTTTTTTTTCTGGCCTAGGTGTTGCAATTGGAGTCATGGTGATGGAGATTTGTGTTATTAACTAAAGCCTGTGTGTTCTTCATAACTTGATTTTGTCATTATAGCATTTCTACAGGGTTGTACATTTTCATACTACACTTAAACACTAGCAATCCTTTGTGTTTGCACCAAATATAACAAAAACAAAATAATACTGTAAAGCTATACTGAAGGAATATGAACCGCAATTAAGTGCAACTACAGAATGAAGGTGATGCTGTTGGTAGGGAAACCCCTGCAGTAGTGAATATAAGCTTTAGTATTGATGGACAAACACTGCCTTATTACCGAGGCTTACCTGTAGTGAAGATCATTGATGTCTGATCAGTCTTTTCCTAGTGTTTTCGTCCTCAGCTTAATAGTGATTTCAGGTTCCAGTGGGATAACTTTGCAGCACTCCTGGAAAATATACAAACATGCACAAACAGAAAGGCATGAAGTCAATTCCCTTGTTCAGGCTTGGCATCTTCCGACAATTACTAGTGAAACTGCTGTGTAAGCTCTGTTTAATTAGTCAAGAGTCAACCCGGTGGCATTTTCAGCACAGACAGATCCTTATATCCGTTGTATACATCATCTCTTTACTTCAGCTTGTTTAGCTTGTCTTGAACTTTAATGTACGATCAGCACATGCGCCTCTACAGTTGCAGGGAGACTATACATCTGGATACCAAACTTCAACTGGTGCCTTGAGGGTGGAAGAATTATCATCTACAGAGCACTGACAATATGAGTTAGACTGTTTAAAGTCTGCAGAGCTTTTTTTTTTTTTAAACAAACTGTTAAATAATCTACAAATAATAATATATTCTCATGTATTCCTGTTCATACAAGACAAAGAGGTGAGAGCTAATAAGCTATGCTTCTTCTCACTCCTTTTCGAATATGACTTTTTTCTTTCTCTTTCTTGTTTTCTTTTTTTGTGTGTATATGTGTATTAGTATTGCATGCTTCCTTCAGTTTTTATTTCAGTACTGTGTTGTGCAAGGAGGTTGAATGGGGGCGTACCGGAAGCTTGTATCATACCATATTCGGAATAAATAATAAAAAAAAATACAACTCTTTATGTGGACCATAGCTCAACACAGCTAACGGATGACTGGACTACCAACATCAGATAGTAAGATATTAGTAATTGAAGGGTGGTGGAAAAGAAAGCAATGTAAAAATAGAAACATTACTACTATTTCAAAGTATTGCTGTAAGATAATTTTGGAGTGGATGACAGCAAAACATCATTTGCACTTGCACATCCAAAACTGTGGCAGAAAAACAATGAACACAAGTGGCACAAAATTGGCGAGACGCCTGGACTTAGGAATTAATTGTTTTTGTGCCATTGAAAAACAAAGTAGAAGCACAAATATATTACATTCACTATTATTCAAAACCATTGTTGAAGACATATTTTGAAGCTAAATACTCACATTTATAGATGCAAGCATACAACCAGGGCTGATGAGGTCTATTCGATAAAGAAGGTTTAACAAACTGAGCCTAATTCTCAACTCTGAGCCGATTAACACATGAACATAATATAAACCTGTAGATGTCAGCATGTAATGTACAATTAAACATACTCAATGACAATGCAACAATCACATTTACTACATTTATTTACTTTCTTTCCAACTGAGACCTAGATTCACAGTGGGTTCTGTAACAGTCTGAGAACCACCTGACAACTGTGTTTATGTGCACAAGATGATGTTTAAAAAAAAAAAAAACACTTGAGAAAGTACAAGTGGGAATGTATTGATTTTACTCTGAGATGAGTGTAATGTGTAAAGGTGATGGCAGAGACCACAAATCAGATGAATCAGTACAGGTACATCTTCACAGCCAAGTGTGTATTAAGGTGAGTAACAAGTAAATATACCACTAATAGGCTTTAAAACTCCATTTCCATTATCGTAGGGTTATCAAACACAAAGGCAAACTCAATGATGTATTTACCAGTAATAAACTTGTAACAGCACCAAGTACAAAGCTGCATTATCAGCAAGCTATTTCATACTGGTAAACACCATTGACCAGCTTCAGCAACATCAGCATGTACTCAGAAGCATGTGGGCAAAACAAGCCCAACTATTTATGTACAGTTTAGCTATTAAAAAAAAGTCACACTAGGGGTAATAGCATAGTGTGACAGTTACTTTGCAGCTCTATAAATAAGAACTATAATAACTGTAATAGTGAATTGCATTTTCTGCCTCTTCCTTTGTGGATAATTGTGTAGCTTAGAGGCTGTGAATGAACATCTGTTTTGCTGATTCCAAGTCTCTTGGCAAAACTTCTTTCAGTGTATCCCTCTTTGCTGAGGCACCAAAATGTTTGCCCCTTATCACACCATTTTCTTCTTTTTGTCAAGTTATTTGGGATTGTCAAAGCCTTAAGTTATCCGTAGCAGCTGCACATATGACAATGGGATCAAGTGTAAATATTTTAAAACTAATTACTCCCATTTGCTGTGGTTTTATACATAAAATATTTAATCGTTTATTATTAAATCATGTAATTATGCCTATTAAAATTTGCTGTGTATTATTTAACCACTTTGATGAATTTCAAACAGATTTATCTCTACTGAAGTGTTTTTCAATAAATTTCTGCAAAAATAAAATAAAACTAAAATAGCAGGCAGTTTGTTTCTAAGGCTATGGACTGTGACTCAAAGCAAATCTTGTCACACTGTGACAACACATCATTATCATGGTCACTTTCTGCTACTCGTTAGATTTACAAAAAAACACCTAAAATTGCCCATATACTGCATACACACAGAAAAGTAGAGGAAATAGATCACTGCTTCTTAAGTAGATGATTTTGGTGGTTTTTGAGGGTTCATGTTATTGCTCATTCTGATACAAAGAATCTCAAATCTCAGCTGAATCAGGATTTTACTTTTCATTTCCTTTGTGGTAAAAACAAGACATTAATGTATTATTCACCCTTTCCAACGTGTCTGTATCCAGAGAGAAGCCGATATGCACTTTAACTCACAAATAATTCACCAGACAAAGTTCAGCACCACTGCAACTCAACTCTGTTCTCAAATATCCTCCTGTGCACAGGGTCTGGACTCACTCTGAGGAGGAGCTCATGGCGGATGAAGGCTGGCAGCAAAGCAAACACACAGGTGAGTTAATGGGCACCACTTTGTGTGCATACATACAAGCAGCAAACCGGAGCAGCGGAGTCCCTGCATTGTGGTGACGAAGCCCTGAGGGCACCATGTGAACATGTTCAAACACACAAGAGCACACCCAGTCCTGTCATTATTTTACACGGCACCAAAAGGTTGTCGAGGTGAGAGCCTGGCTTCCGCCTTCACTTCTGTCTGATGTCATTGGTCGTCTTTACATATTGAGGCACACACTGACTTTCTCTGCACTCATTAAACACTGAACAACAGTGCGCGAACACATAGCCAGAATTTCCGGTTTGGAAACATGATCTAACAGCAACACTCGAGCACATTCAGAAGTGTAAACCTTTGTGTATTTCTATGGATGAAAGGATTCACACCTGTTAGGGCTGCGGAATTCACTCAAAGACATATTGAGATTTTTGCCAATGGTGATTAGATCATATTACAAGTCTACTTTATTAGTTATCAAGGTTCAGAATATCACTATATGGAGAATATATGCATTTCACCTAGAAAGTGATATTACAAATTGGAGAACTGAAAATAACATAATCTAACAGATATAAATTATATATGTTCGTATCTTTATTTTTTCTGAAATCTATTCCTATTCACATAACAAGCCATAGCCTTTCAATACTAAAATGAGAAAGAGTTTATTTCACTGCTGACTTATTTTTAACCTGTAAATAAATACACTTTAAATTTTGTTAATCTATATTTGATATTGTTTGACAGCATTAAAGCACTTCAGAGTTTAGAGTTAGATAATAAAGTTATTTTTTTTGTCAAGTTATGTGCTCCAAATGATGACAATCTGCCCCCTTGATTGTTCCTAACTAGTATTAACCCTGAAAACAACATATCAGTTGATCTCTGATATAATGTCAAACAATGCATTGATAAACCTAACACTGGCAAATCACAGAAACTACTGTCACAATTAAGGTCATACAGAGAAAAAAAAAGTATTTGTATGTAAAGACAGACCTTCATAAAAGACTGGTTGAAATTAATGGAGGATCACACCCAAGTCAACTAATCAGTACATCTATGGGTGATCAAAATTGCAGTATATTTTTAGGGTGTAAATCTAGATCATCCCAATAAAATAAGATTAAATGTCCACATGTCATATTCTGCTTTCTACTCTTAACACAATTCAGTTGAAAAGTCACTGTTTAAAATGAGCTGTGCTGATTTTTACATTGCGCTAGTGGTTCATATAGAGTATTCAATTCTGTGTGCTTCATGGTAAGCTCCCAATTAGCCCATTAAAAACACCCAGTTGACTGGATAAAAGGACAGAGCTGTGCAGAGCTCAGAGGAATACAATCAGCCTTTGTGCCAAGTCCATTCTGCAGACCTGGCAATCACTAAATGAAGAGCCAAACTGGAGTTTGTTTGGGAGCGAGCAGCAAGGATGTGAATGCACAACTGCTGAAAACTATCTGATAATACGTTGATTATACGAATGCTGTCATACCTAAAGAAAACACAGATGCCCAGGGCTCTGAAAACATCAGCTGAAGACATGGTTTTCTACTCTTCTATTTTAATGACTACTGTGGCTTGTTTTCACAAACTTCAGCTATAGCCTACTGTTTGAGTGGTTTCAAGCACCAAAAGGCACCGAAAGCACATTCGTACTCAGGACTTATAAGAGCGTTTCTTCTGTAATACAAAATAATAAAATGTTCCAGCGTGCATTTTTTCTGTGCACTGAACCCGAGTTTGAAATAAATACGCCACATACACAACACTGCAAACAAACAGATCAAATTAACTTGTTTACTGAATTATTAAAACAGTGAATCATCTATAACACTGACAAATAAATACAATAATTAATATCCAACAGAATTAAAAAAACATGAGTAAATATTCTGTTCAAACTCTAACAATTTGATGTTTAAATATATTAATGGTTATCAGACCTGGCCACAAAGATTACTGGTCTATGAAGGTGACAATTAGTAGCAAAGATAGGTGTGAATTCCATCTCTACTTGTTAGAGCTTGTTGGCAAAATCAACACCAATCCAATGCAAATGTCATTTAACACCATCTAAAACAGTAAAACCACAATGCTACCCACCTTGTGTATGGAGATGGTGCTGGTAAAACACTTCCTTCTACTTGATAACACTTTAGTCAGATGCAACAATTCTTAACTATGTATACAAAGCACAATAACATGACTGACCTGATTACAAGAGCGCCTATCTAGAACAAATACAATAAGCTGTAGTTGCTTTTGTCTTTCCTGTTCCTAGTGTGTTATAGGGCGTATTAGTGCGCTCAGTCGGTGCTGCTTGTTGTAACAAGTAGACGGGCCTGTGAAAGGAATGTACAGGAATGTTTGACAGAGAGGGAACCAGCATCTAGGACACTAAACCAAATTATTTACACCTAGACTTTGATACAACCCTCTGGACACAGTTCCACCAGTGTACAAGTATCATCAACTCATTAACAGAGGCTGACCCTGACTTAAAGTGGTGTTTAGTGTTAACATATTAGATTGGAGGAAAATAAAAATATACAAACATATTTCAGCTGTGATTCAGGTCAAATCATCAGCTGTGCCCAACCTTTCAAATCATTATTTCTTATATCTTGGAGATGTTTCATATACATATATCCCATACCAAATGTCACGTACACTAACTAGCTATAATCAGCAAACAGGTACAGTACAGGTAGCGGGTAATATAACAGAGACAGCACCGGGAAAGGTATACCAAGCTGCTGTTATGCACAGTGAAGTGTCACCTATATCAATTTACCTTCTTTCGGTTGTCGTTTTAAACACCCAAAGTAGAATGAAGTTATGCTAAACGTGAAAAACTCCCAAAAATGTAGCTTGGTGGCATTATGCTAATCTCTAGCTGCTAATAGCTAGCTAAAGTGCGAGGCAGCAACAGGTGGCTAACTGTCCTTTAACATTAGCTTTGTTAGCTACGTCTTTGTGAGTTAGACAAGAGGATTTAAGCTCAAAAGGGTACATGATACCCCAAGGATACTCACCGTTCCCAGTGTCCGGTTATTCAGTGCGAAAATATTAAATCCACAGGGCGGGAGGTGTGTGTTTACTGTAGTGCGATGAGCCCTGATTACTTTTGACACTTGTCGCTGCTGTCCATCACAGGGAGAAAGCAAGGCGGAACTAGCTGCACTCACTAACTTTTCACCCAAACAAAGTCACAAAATTAACTTTCCCAAGCAGCCAAAGCCTACTGTGCACACGAGTACCGCTTAATACACCCACTAAACGCCACGAAAGGCCTTTAAAGATGTGGCTGAATTTTTTTTAGTTCACACTTCGTGCTAAAAGGTGTAGCGTTACTTAGCACATTAACTCGGTAGGAAGATTAAGCACTGCTGCGCATGCGTACTTCTGAGCGGACTGGGATGGGACGGTTCCCCCACCTGAAACCTTAAGGAATCACGTGACGAAGTAAGCTTCAGCGAAGACAGAACGGTTCAGTGCATACGGTTACAAAAGATTATATGGTTTATTCATCGATTGTACATTAATACTCGTATATGTATTTACGATTCCAATATAATGAGTAAGTAGCGCCAGGTTATCTCATTGAAATGATTTATTATCTGAAAATAATGGGAACACTTCTCAAATAAATAAATAAATAAATAAATAAATAAATAGTAGTAGTAGTAGTAGTAATAATAATAATAATAATAATAATAATTATAATAATAATAATGCATTTTATTTATAGGCACCTTTCAGGACAGAACACCGTACAAAGCTGATAAAATAAAATAAAATAAAATAAAATAAAATAAAATAAAATACAAAATACAATACAATACAATACAATACAATACAATAAGTAGAAAATAAACATAGGATCTCAAAACAACCAGTGCTTTACAAAGGCATGGGAATACATTAAGTCAAGAAAAATTACATTAGAATCATAGAATTGGTGCTAAATAGATACAAAAAGTAGAACATTAAAAGAGCATTTAAAGATAGAACTCATCGAAAATGAACATATTAGGTGAATAAAAGAAGTGCATTAAGAAAACAAGGGTGAAGATGTTTAAGCAGATCTCAGGTATTCAGAAAGTTTGTTCCACAGGTGAGGATTTTAACCAGTGCCCTGTTGAATAACAGCCATTGTGTATGTTCACATACTCAAAACATGCATATAGTCATCATGTAGTTGACATTATCTAAGAAGTAAGGAAAGTTACGATACAAGTTAGAGCTTCATTGCTTGAATGTGGTGAAGAGGAAAGAAGAGCAGAGCCTGATGCTGCACCACTGGACTGGTCTGAAGTGGACAGGACGCTGCAAGTACAGGAAGGCATCTGCAGGTCTACCAACAGTCACAGAGTCGGTCATGAAATGTTTCAAAAGTGCATCTGAAAGCAGAGATCCAAGTTGTTTCATTGAGTTTGTCAAGAATTATACTTGTAAAACAGAATAATTCTAAACAGTGTAGATAAGTTGCTGAAGTTTTTATTTTTTGCTCTATGCTCAAGGCTGGTTTAAATATGAAATCTTGTACATTCGTCTCAATATGTTTGTCATAATTTTGAGATAAGATATTATTACCAATTTTATTTTTTCTTATTTTTATAGAACACTTTCTCTCACCACAATGGCAAAAAAACAGACTTCTGCAGAATTACAACATATTTTGAAATAAAATTAGAGTTGTCTATTAAAATGACAACATTTAATATTTTTACCACCTAAGCATCTGTTATTTCAATTAAGAAAAATAACAATGCAATCTGTATTTTCTCATTAGTGTTCGTCACATAATTCTCTGACCATTATAAATGTAAAATGTTTTTACTATTATGCTGTATAATAAAATATGCAATTGCTCTTTTAAAAAAAAAGGCCATTTTTCACATATTGACTCAAATTTTTTAAGTGAGCAACTTGATTTCATTTTCATTAGTAATTCACTTGATAGCAGAAATTATGGGGATAAGAAGGGAAATCCTCATATTATTTAATCACCTCAGTGTACGTAGACATCTGTTCCAGGTAGTTTTTTTTTTATTATTATTATCTCTAACTCATACAGATGAGTGTTAAAGCTTTGATACTTAACATTTATAGATGCTTGTGCAACTACATGACATTAGTATTGGAGTCTGTTTTGTACCAGTAATGACCGTCTCTGTTCCATGATAACCACCGCTGCACTGATTTCTTTTTTCTTTTCCAATTCTCTTTTTATTAGGATTTTCCATGGTTCACAGGTTTACTCAAATAGTAATTTACCATTCTCATTCATTCATTTGAAAATTACAATTGATTGTCCGTAACTCCACAGACCATACAGATAAGGATGATTGAGCCTCCCTCAGTAATACAAAAGATGTAATTTATACAATATAAAACTAAGAACTAAACTCCCTAGAACAGGAATACTGGCATGCACATTTGTGATATTAAAAAAAACAAAAGAAAACAGATACAAAAGGGTGAAAAAGGAAAAAAGCGGTAAAATGGACATAAGACATGGCCTTAAATAAACGATGGTTGCACTGGTGTGACAATGCATATTTGCACATTGTTACATTTGCACTTTCCTGAACATTGGTCATTGCACAATCATCACTTTAACTCTCAACTGCACACTTTTCACATGTCGCCGGGGTGTCATTTTACTTATTTATTTATCTATCACATATCAGCGTCAATGAAGCAGCAAAGAAAATATATATAATTTACTGGCCTCGTGTCTGTTTCAAGTAACGTCGCATTAAAATTCACACTGAAATCCATGTTATTCACTTTTCTAACTGTAGGAGTTTAATCTACAGTAATTTTCACTTCATTCAGTTGTGACACTTATGTTTTGTGTGCATCTGCTGCATTTTTATTTTTTTTTTATTATTATTAAAATCCAGAGTACACTAATTTCCCACTGTGAGATCTATACTTGTTTTCTAATGAAAATGCAATAATACAGTATATTTGTACACATTACATCCAAATTATAACAATCATGCAAAATTAAATTTAGTCTAAAAGGGTAAAAAAGCAGTAGTATCATCAGTTTTGTGTCATGCTGTGTCTTTCTTATAGCTGTTAAGTATGATTAGTGTCATCTCTGCTGGTCATTTGCAGAACTGCAGTTCATTATATGACTGAAGCTGACTGTTGGAGATTGTCCTCTTTAGGTGTGTTTCATGTGTTTTTCTGCCATCTACTGGGCTGAGAAATGCTTTGTCCCTGAGCCTTCAACTAAAAATAAGAGCAGACTTTGAAAACAATGCTCAGTCTAAAAAGCATCCAAACACTTACATACAATACAAGTAATTCAAGTCACATTTTTAACTCTTTTGATCAGACTAAAGTGAAAATTGTCAAAAAAAAAAAAAGAAAAGAAAAAAGAAACAGGAACAGTTCTTACAATTCCTCTTTTTAGATACTCTTCTTATATATATATTTTTTTATTATTATTATTTAACCTATCAAGACCCAGTGTTACTTTTATGGCAGTTCCAAAAGATTTTTTCTCTACATTTAACATTTTTTAAGGTGATTTACCACAATTTATTAAGAGACAATCCTGTGTATTTTGTGTTTCTTAAGCGAACATCATGTATTTTCTCTATATTTAATTTACCGATCATATAGATGTTCACAAAATCTCAAATTAAAGATGAGTGTTATTGTAATAATAAGAGAGAAAAGTGAAGATAACGCAAAATTTGAACATAAACCCACTCTTTCCATCCACTGTCATTGATCCAACTCCATGGGTTTTACTGGTGGATGAATGCTGTAGAAGTTGACGGTGTTTCCATGGTAACTGTGGAACCTCTGAACGTCCAAATAGGTCATATCTGATAACCATGAAAAAAAAAAATGACAAACTGCATTTTACACCAATTATTTACATATACTGATAGGATTAATGGATCATATGCTATTAAACATTTTGATGGTTTTGGTCGTCGGATGCTGTTTGGGTCTTTATGGGTTAAATCACTGATGTGATGCCAGAGCTGATACAGTGAAACGGTTGAATTCATGTTAGTGTGATTAAATTTATGTGTCCTTTGTATGGCGGCATGTGGAAGTAAACATACCATGCAGCGCTGCCTGCTGTGAGAATAGCAGTCACAGCCATTCCCAGTCTAAGTGCTTCTACCCCACTGTTCTACTCACCAGAGGATTGTATGGAAAAATTCAGACAAAAGCAAGTGACCCTGAGGTGGACCCGGTCTAGTCTAGACAGGCTTTTCCACCCTCGGACTTTATTTACTTACTTACAGTAGGCTTGCATTAATTGATCCTACAGGGTCTTTGCTGGGTCATGGAGTTTTTCTGACAATAAGACGGAGCTCAGACGAATAAATACACAGTAGAAACATTAGTGATTGTATTATAGTGATTGACAGTTACTTTTATCCATTGCTTGTTTATATAAACCTTCAAATGTGGCAAATATTTCGAGGTTTTTCCCAGGTTTTCAGAGTTTTTAAGGTGCTGTGTGGGCTCCACTGTTTGGGACTTTGAAATAATTGACAGCTTCAGTACCTAAGATCTAAGATGTGTGTGTGATTATGTGAATTTTGGGTTTTCTTCTGTCTGTTTTGTGCTCGGAGTCAGTTGTTTGTTGATATAGCCGACTCTGTTTCTAAGTTAATGCGCACTACCCTTGAGGAACTCGAGAGCAAACAGAAAGATTTATGCAAGAAAAACAAGAGGCGCCAAACTACCGACCTCCACAAGAAGGCGCCTCAACCAGATGAATAGAATAGAATAGAATAGAATAGAATAGAATAGAATAGAATTTAAGTTCACTGTATGACAGAGACACAAATGTCATATAAACACACTAACACGTCCAACTTTTCCATGTCCAGCCTTTAA